>JAKRRZ010000074.1:0-35798 GCA_022627015.2 Podosphaera aphanis
GCTCCTTCTGTAATAGTCCCTATGACCTCACCTATCGAGGCTGTTGGTTCCTATAAGTAGAGCCTCACGGTCTAGTAGAATGAATTATCTATCGCACCCGTCCCGAACGTACGCACGCGCTTTTCTGATGGTGGTCCGGAGCAGCTGCGCTTTAGATGGTTTGATGACTAATTAGAGGAATTAAAACGGGAGTTGAAAGTGGGTCCGAGTGCCTGAGGTAAACGCCATATGCATACTATTTTAGATTAGTCATACGTGTCTAGATTAGTAACCAAATCCGCTTACGCGATATATATATCAATCGCTCTGCCTCACCTGACATGTTCGGATGATAACTGTTCAGCGCTTGCTGACATGTCCTCTTTATACAATCTTGAACCTCAACCTACCGCCTCATGCATCATTCATACATCAGCAGGCGATATTTCACTTGAGCTATGGGCATCACAGCTTCCTCTAACATGTCGAAATTTTTTACAACACTCTCTCGATGGCTACTATGATAATACCATATTTCATCGTTTAGTACCCAATTTCATTCTTCAGGGAGGCGATCCAACTGGCACTGGAAATGGCGGGGAATCAATTTACGATGGCGGCGCTTTTTCAGAGTCACGCGAAGAAGGTGGCATTTGGCCAATGGAAAATAGGCAAGGAAAAAATGCAGGCCCAAATGGTGTAGGATTCAAGGATGAATTTCACAGCCGAATCAAGTTTAATAGAAGAGGACTTCTCGGCATGGCTAACGAGGGACCCGACTCTAATGGAAGTCAGTTCTTCTTTACACTTGACAGCACACCAGAGCTGCAAGGCAAAAACACGCTTTTTGGACGTGTGGAAGGTGAAACAATATACAATGTTGTCCGTATGGGTGAAGCAGAAGTTGGGGAGGGAGAGCGACCTTTATATCCTGTAAGGATCACAAATATAGAGATCTTGGTGAATCCATTCAAGGATATGGTTCGCAGAGAAAGAGTCGCGTCTGTTTCTGTCCAACTAAAACCCACGGAGAAAAAGAAGAAGAGGAAAGCCGGTAAACAATTACTAAGCTTCGAAGACGATATAGACACAGTTGAACTATTACCCACCGTTAAAAAAGCTAAATACGATACAAGGATCGCCACTGACATGGAAATTCAACCAGAACAAGAAACAAAACGTAACCGGGCCGAAGAAGAAGCACGTATTCGGACTGAAGAGAAAACGAAGAAATTTCTCAAGGTTCCTTCCACTGAGAAATCTCCTGAAACGCCTCTTCCGAATAAATCGCTAGATCTCACAGTAAATGTTGAAATTCGTGATTCTCATTCACCCGAACCTGTGCAGAAAGTCACATCTCTACTTGAGCGCACAAATGCTCAGATCGCAGAGCTGAAGGCCTCAATGAAACGCAACCACCAGACTATTCCCACTCAGGAAAAGAAGAAATCTGTCCTGGAATTGATGATCCCCAATACATCTACACGAGGCCGAAAGAGAAATCCAGAGGGGGGTGCCCCGCCCGATCAAAAAGCACTTGATCTCCTCAAAGCATTTCAATCAAAACTTAATCATGCGCCTCCATCGATCGAATTAACCAAATCTAAATCTAAATCGATGTCTACAAACTCCGAAACTGAGACAAATTTAGTCACTGTTGAACCAGCGGCACAACCTGAAAACGAAGAAGAATCCATCCTTTGCGACCTACATTTCATCGTTAATTGCCAGTCTTGCTCAAAGTGGGATTCCCTACCTCTTGAGGGCATCAACAAAGAAGGAGAAGACGACTTCAATGACTCCAGCTGGATGTCCCACGCGTTAAGTTTTAAGGAAGATAAACTTGGGAAAGATCTTAGTTACAGGAAGAAGGCTGAAGAAGAGCTGGTCGTCATTGACCCTCGAGAAAAAGCACGTAGTCTCAAGCAGGAAGTAAAAACAAGGCGAGAGGTTAAGTCTGGCAATGCAGAAAGCGAATGGAATAAGGGTCGGAATGATAGATTTTCCAGAAGTGCGCGTGCCGGTGGGTCGGGATTAAAATAGACATGTTACTAATCGAAGGGGTCACATAGATGCGGGTCGAATACTCCCCGCTTAATAATACGAAGGTGAGACAAAAACTGACATCCGAGGTCTAGACTAATATTAACTGAAATTGTCTCTCAAACCGACCTCACTGACATATCGGATTGCTCCAAAGTCTGTTAACTGTCAGGTTGCGCATTCAGCCTTGCAGTGCTGTCGATGTCTATCGTAACCTCGCTCTTTGTCTATATACCAAAACTTCTACAGCCGTACCTCCCTCACACAGGCAAATTTAGAAATGAGAGATGACACGGGATGTGGAGAGATCTATCAGAGATATGGGTCTACCAGGCTGCTACCGATGATAAGAAAGAAATCCATAGTTTTGGAGTCCTAAAAATCCGATCTATTCTGGCAAAAAGGAATTGTAGTATCATAGTACTTCTGAATGGATAGCAGAAAGGAAATGCCGTCCTGATTCATTCTATGCCGCACTGTATTTCCTTCCCGCTACATGTACATGTTTTCATTGTGACAGTGCGATGCACCGTGGAAAATAAATCTGAAAAAAAAAAACTCCCTCCCTCTCTTGAGTCTGCCTTTTTTTTAATTTGATCTTTTTCCATCGCTTCGCTTTTGATGTGGTCCGATGGAATTTTGATGATTACCTTAGTTCTCTTCTCATTATTCCTCGTACCGATACCGCAGCGAGGGCTTTCAACAACCTCTTGCGCCAGTCCAACGAGAAGGCTATTCACCGATACGATACAAACCGCAACAAGTTTCTGGAGTCAAGAGAAGGAGACCTTGACTTTGGAGTGTCCCCGGCCGCAAGCGAACAAACTCGGAATTTCACAACGGAATCAGCTAACGACGAATCCTGCGCAACCATCAACGTGCTGTCATGCGGAGAATGCCTCTTTGGTGGGATACGATGTCGGGACAGAGAAGTATGTCATCTGTCTTCCGGTTCCATCCTCCATCACTGCGGAAGAAACGTACGGTTCCCTAGGCTTGTCTCACCTCTTCTGAGACTGGTTGCCCTTCTCGTCAAGCGTCTCGCATTTTGCTTCATGACTTGTGGCCCGGTCTGCTGCTCGCTGGTGGGACATCCCTCGAGGCGTCGTGAATTGGAACCAGGAATCCCCGCGATTACACCACGTGCTCGACGCTCACGTCCGTGGATATCCATCATCTCTTGATCCATTCAAGCCGTATCATCGACCCGCTCTCCGTCCACATCTGTGCCGACGGCACTCATATAATCTGGCAGGATTTGTGGGGCCTGACCTGGTATAATCTATAGTGATAAGCACTCTAGGCGACTCATGACCCGCATGCTTGCCACGACGTATCTGTTTAGTCTTTGGTTATGTAGCTAGCTAAAGCACGAGCAGTACGTAATGTACATATTTGATAAAGAATGAGATACATACAACGAACCAAAATTCTCTAATCGCTCATCCAGAGTCTAGTCATACATCCTTTTCCATGAGCCAAATCCTAAGTAGAGCTATCCGTTAACTGATGCCTTCATTTGAGAAAGGGTGGATAGCCTGGCCCTTCAAGATTTTTCCCCGACCTAATAACCTGGGCTTAATACCACTTTGAGTTGATAATTTCACTACACTGAGTGAAGGCGATGAAGAATCAATATAGCGGGTTTCTCGTCTGTGGTGGAAGACCTAAGACCGTCATCTCGACGAAACCTAGCAGGGGGGTCAAAATCATATACCTGTTATACATCTTTCGTTGTGGGACGTGCTTGCTGAACACGTTGCTGACGGTAGAGTCACCATATGACTAGAGGGCGAAGAGACTAAAAACGATTTAAATCTTTAACTTTCATTCATTAACTCCGTCCCAGTACGCACAACTCCGACTAATGCACCCGTCTGAACAACTTCTCCTCCCCCGCCACTTAGGCGATACTCTACGTCTGCCAATCCCTCCAGCCACGTAATCATTACCGGTGCCGGCACGTTGAGCCTTAGTAACTCTTCGCTCAGCGCAGTGATAATATCAGCAAGCGCTAATCCCTGCATCGACTTCAGGACGTTGATTGTCTTGAGACATGAGATGACATCCGAAGTGTTGAGAAGAGTGTTAAGAATTTTAGTGATATCTGCAGGTTGGGGAGACGCGATACATTCATAGATGGTTGTTTCTGTAATTGTTTCTCGCTCGATATCCTTATCCGCCACCTTTGGCGTACCTTTCAGATGCAATGGTGTGCCTGATTTACTTGTGAACGTGTTAGATGGAACGTAGAAGTGACTTACTGCTTGCATGGCAGGCTTGGAGGACATTTAACGCTCGCCTCATATCCCCTTTGCTTAGTTTAACGAGAGCATCAACTGATTCAGGGGTGATGTTGACGTGCTCCTCCAAGATCACTTTGTTCACTAGAAGGCGAATATCGGCTTCTTTCAATGGACTGAATCGGAACCGCGTGCAACGACTGAGCAATGCTGGGCTCAACTTGTGCGCATAATTGGCAATCACACAAAATCGTGTATTGGCTGTATATTTCTCCATAATCCGACGTAGGGCCATCTGCGCCGTTGCAGTCATCGCGTCTGCTTCGTCTAGAATGATGAGCTTGTACGATGCGATGGAGCTAGTACCACCAGGCTTCGGGCTCATGCTGAAGATTTGTTTGGTACTAGCAAAAGTCTTGATCTGTTCTCGGACTACTTCAATACCTCGGTCGTCCGAAGCGTTTAATTCGAGGACCATTTGACGGACATTTTTCGCGCCGTAGATCCGTCGGGACAAGGCGAGAATGGTGGAGGTTTTTCCCGTGCCAGGAGGCCCGTAGAGGAGGAGATGAGGGAGTCGCTTGAAGCAGGTGAGTCCCATCCTGCCATGAGGCAAGGGAGAGAATCATACATTGGTATCAACGAATCTATTTATCGTAGCCAAAATATCTTGATGACCAGAAACATCCGCTAAAGTATCCGGCCGATACTTTTCCACCCTAATATCATCAGTGAGTGTCCTTCGGTACACTGTAGCAAGAGACTTACCATGGTAAAGTATCTTCGGCCTCAATCGGTAAGTTTGCTACCTTGCTTTTGCCCTTCGAATTACTACTGGAGCTGAAAACTATAGTACTAAGGTTTTCTGGCTCATCAACATCCATTTTGTCAGACATTTTTGGATTAAAAGATAGCAGCCTGTGAACTGACGCGTCTTGATACGACGCGTAAAAATCCGTAGTTGAGTAATCGCATAAGCATAGATTCGGGATGGTCCTGTTCTCGCGTGTCTAGTACATGTACATCTAGCACCGCGCGTTCCCAAGCGCACCATCTAGATACAACTGTTATGGTTGCAGTTTGACAACCCTTCATCGATATTACATCGAGAAGCAACTGCAAAGCAAATGTCGAAAGACTTCAAGTCTATTCTCCCGAGGGAGCCCATTTGCATGTACGAGGGTAGTACGACAGAGGCACAGGCAGGAGGAAACCAAGCCGCCCAGATTCGACCGCTGTTTTGCAAGCACCTCCTTACCTGGCTTCCAATACACTACAGATCTGGAAACCCCATCACCTCGCACGCTGCGACACGCACCTCCTGACTTCTTGGACCAATCAACTCGACACAATTTCCTCAATCTGCTACCTTGAAAGCCCGAAGTCGTGCATCGGAAGCAGCCATCAACGAGCAACGATTCCCTTAAAAACATGAAATATCTCACTGGTAATGCTGTAGACTTTAATATCTTAATGCTAGAGGAGCCCTAGGAAAAGATACGAGTTTTACAGAGTCAACGAACACTATGCATGCCATAATTTTTTTGATATCAAGCTGAATTGATAGCTGTTCTGTCGAATAAGTAGAAGTTGACACGCTGCAATTCTTACCGCATTTTTGCGCCCTAGGGCTTATTCCTTGGGCCAAGGGAATCAATCAAGCATGATCAGCATGAGATCTTTTTCTACCGAGACCCAATCCTCAGGCATGTTTTGACGGATTAATTTCCATGTTGTCATGTATGCTTATCAATTTTCAAAAATTTGGAATTGATCTAAATAAGAGACATTTGTGGTGTGTATATCGTGGCGCGGTTACCTCCGTCGATCCTTGGATGAGTCGAATAGCTCTACGGAGCCCATCGGAGGCTTTAGGACTGCTCACTTATCTCCCAGGGTAATAAATGGCTTCAATGGCTTAACTATCATTTAATGTTATGGGGAACAAATGTCGACCGTTATATAATCGCGACATGCAATCTATTGTGTCTTACAACTCAAAATTTACCAATTTAACATCTGAGCTGTATCCTTAAGATCTCTACTCAAAATAGTCTATGATAACTATCATCTAGGTCATAATTCGTTAGGATCGCATCAATAACTCCGGAAGTTCCTTATGATATAATTTTGATGGTATAGATGAGACCCCGAGATTCATGACCTTACTTTCGCTGTTAAAAGGTACCACCACCACAAGTTGAATTTGTGGAGGTTAGCATACATAAACTCTACCAGTACTGACATTACATCGACTCCACCAAGTCTGAGATAACATCACACTCGAAAGTAGGACTGGCCAATACACAGAATAAAGCCACCAGGCTGGCCAGGGGTCCCAAACACACCAAGTACCTTCTCTCCCCGCAATTAAGAGGTCAACAAACGCCTCCCACTTCTTTAACACTGTAAATATATCCGCGCTTCCAGTGAAAAACTCTAGAACCGGCAAAAATACTTCGGTCACCAGATCTTGTCCGACCCAGTGATATGTCCGATCGCCAGTTGGACGCACGATTTTGTGTGTGATTGTGTTATCACCATCCAACAAACTTAGATACGCATCTGCCATTTCTAAACTGTTTTCTTGAAACAAGACTACGGCAGTGTGTGCCCGTGGGTTACATTCAATCGGATAGAACCGTGCCATCAAGTCATCCACATCATCTTTGCCGATCTCCTGCTGAGCATCCAGCAAGAAATCAATGCTCAGATGCCCTGTCATCAGACGCCCAGTCCGGCCAGCAAAGAGCTCTGTGTATTTCTGCAGCGCACAACTTATGGGCGAGGACGGTGGCAGGGCCTTGTAGTGCATTGTGAGGTCCTTGGATGGACACGCTGTGAAGGCGACGACCTTTCCTTGGATCACAATTGAATGCGTAGTGTATTCACCACCGGCTAAATATTGCTGGAGTACAAATAAACGCGATGGTGATGGCTTGAGGAGGCTTACGTGAGTCAGAGTTTCTCGTATCGTAGATTTAGGAAGAGGGGTCATGTTTGTTCGAACACTGTCTTCTATAAAGACACTTTTCATCAGGTAGTATCGTTTTCTCTTCTCTGTCTCATTGCACCCCTCGGCCATCACTAAATTTTCTTCCTCTCTTCGAAATTTCTCGTCTGACATCAGCATTTCAGTAGAACAGGTTTCGTAATCTTTCCAAGAAATATCTTTGATAGACGGGTAAAGAATTTTCATGACCTGTTCTACACTCGTCACTGGATGTGTTTCAGGAACGTTCAGTCCAAGATTTCGTGCCTGATCAATAAATAAATCTTTTTCATGTAATGTTCTCGTTAAGTCAACCCCAAACTGAAACACCCGACAATTTGTTTCCCTTTCCACATATTCAGCAGCTTCTGCATCTTCCATTGCGCTCGCTAATCCTGAGCATGACACCCATAGATCGACGGAATTCCGTCGTACTATATCAACGATGGTAGCTATGTAATTTTCCTTCGCACCCGGTTCCGGACCGTGAATTGGCAGCCGCTCATACTTTTTCAATGCACACGAAAATCGCCCATTTACTGGAATCTTCCATGGTTCCGCGTCTGCACCAATCACTGTGTGGCCACGTAGGTAAAATGCCCGAGCAATATGGAGTCCCTTCGCCATACCAACTCCCGTCACTAGAATAGTCCGCTGTGGCTCTGCATGCTGACGGGAGAGGTTTGACGATTTAGGGACGTCAAGTCCTAAGTGATATGCGAGGGAGTTTATGCGGGTCAGTACGACGCTGAGTACGGCGAAGAATGTATTGAAAGGGATGAACAGCAAAGCAAGGACCAGGAGTGACAGAGATTGGAGCACATGCTGATGCAGTGGGGAAGCCGCATTGAGTGGTAATGTCATGATGTGTTGTCTGACGGATTGTGTGTTGTGTATCTGAGAACGTGAAAAGTATCGAGTGTACACAGCCAAACCCACTTATTATAGGACTCACTAGAAGAAGAAGCAGCCAGAATATGCTGGATATATAGCCTCTATAACGATCCCTACACAAAGCGAACTCGGGCAGAAACAAATCACTGATGAGCAAATAAGGGCTTTAGGATTGTACGCAAGTGGTTAAGTACTACCTCACTCTTACTGATAATATTCGCAGTCATAACGTACCAAATCCTCGGACTGTAGGTGTTCGTTATAGCGGATAGTCTATAGCATTACATGTATCACGAATTACAGAATCCTTCTCAGGTACATGTACCCCTCTTTCTGGTGTGTAGATGTAGACGTCATTGACTGACTGCATCGAACATTTCGCCACATCTCATAGAGTAGCTCCGATGTCGCATGTTCATGGATGAAATCTCTACGGGATAACGTATCTCCGGTACCCATTCATATTGCCGAGATGCGAAGTCCCGGCCGCACGGCGCCGCTACTAGGACATGGTCGGGCCTATGTTCGGCGCAGACAAAAAAGGAGGAATTTACCATGGAGAAGTTATATTTTCCCCTGATTTTAGGCGATTACAAGCAATTTCTCAAAACTGGGCTAGGTTTTATACGTCGTGGTTGTCTCACAGTTGGGAGGAGCGTCAGTACTACACTGTACTTACTCGAGGCCAAGCTCTCGACCGAGTTACTCAAGGGAAAGATGAAAAATATTTAGGGTTCATTATCGAAGCATATCCATACATTTTTCGTAATACGTTCTCGCGAGCACCAGTCGGCCGGCACCTACATGTATCTAGCCATATAATCTTGGTGTCTCACCGTCATATGTTTTACACAACTCTAGTCAGGCAGAGTTGAATACTGACTGCTTCGAAGAGAAGACGAGTGTCGCTCACTGCTAAACCATCCTACCCATCAGAGAGAGGGAAAGTCTGCCTGAGTCCAAATGGGGTCGGGTTTGAATAGCGCACTGGCGCCTCCTGGCAGCTTTAATACCACCCGTTAGTCGTTTGTTTGACATGAAACATAAAACGGTCGGATTCAAGGATTCCAAATACTAATATTGATGCTCCAGATTAACTACGTGAGTAAATCATGTAAACTACAGCCAGATATTACATCGTAGGATTTTGCTCCGAGACGCATGAAATACATCGTCGAAGCTTCGCAAACGGGCTTAGTTCAGACGAAAACGGCGTAGCAAGCTTCAGGCTATGAAAAAGTTGCTGGTCAAAGACACGCAGGTAAGCAATCTATCTATGCCTTTATCAGATGAAACTTGTTGCGGGTCTCTCTGGATTCAAATCAGTCATCTCGGATGATTTTAGAAATTTGAATCACCTGGACGACCAGCATCAAGTGACGAGAGCATATACTAGTGTAGAGTGTTTACTCTGTGCTGTTTGCCTCATCTAATACAAGTCCATGCAAGTCTCTGAAATAACATTTGTAAACTTACTTTTTCTCTAAGTTCCTTGAGAAGTAATTGCATGCAAGCGTGATGTGGTGCCCGCTCCATCGTCTTCCGGCAAGGATTTCCTCCGGCCCATAGTCGCGAAGTTGATCAAGGCCCAATTGAAAAGAAAAGACAGTGATCGGTGACAACGTTGCTGTGACAGTTGACTCATTGGCGTAGAGGTCTAGCCATAGATGTATGTCAGATCCACTCAAACATGCATGTATTAAGGTGTATTTAGATCTAGCCCGTCCGCTCAGAATTACGGCAAGTCGCTCCAAGGAACCATGTTTGCATGTATATTTCTCATACATGTAATAGTTCTAACCCAAGCGGGAAGGTGTTGAAAGATGTTTGTAATAGTAAGCCACTCTTCGTTGGGAGTAGATAAATTTTAGATTTTCGTGAGCAGCTCAAAACTTTCTGTTTTGTTCTGTTCTATTCTGATATGCTAATCTATATACTTCAGCTCGAGTGCGTGAGTAAGTTTATGAATAAACTTGATTCGACCATGGTATACCGATGTTGTTGGCAGAAAGCCGAAATTGATAATGTTGTTATCTCTACATGGAGTTTTTTATCTTGGTATAAAACATGAGAAACTCGTCAATATTATGTATCGTTGATGATGTCCTGTATGTATAACAAGGTCTTTCCGCTGAACAAATACTTAAATTGCTTCCCGTGCCAATCGGATCCATGACCGTGAAATTATAAGAATTAGGGGTTGAATTATTAAGGGTTTTGAGATCAATTACGGCAGGGAATGAATTTTACTACGTGTACCTTACAACTCCAGTCTCGAAGACAAGCAAACTTGAATACGAACACGGGAAGGAATTTCCCATGGTACATATACAGGTCTACCGGGGTATTGAAATTAATTCTATGATGAGAAATTCGTGTATATTCACAGGGATCAAATATTTGTGTTTATGAACACGATTTTCTTGCAGGATTATTTTCAATACCCCAGTAGCCCTCTACTAATAGTACTCTATCCGCCGTCGAAAACTTGCAATTTATTAACTATGCGTAGATAGGGCGACGGCGAATATGTTCATATGATCCTTGGGCTTCGATGTATCAAGAGCTTTACCAATTTTGGAAGAGACAACATTTCAAGCTAACTATAGCGATTGCCTCTCTTACTCTCTTTTTGATATATTTTTACTTGCTGAGTAGGTATACATATATCTCATCTTAACTATGTTGGTTCGACGATTCAACACAATCGTTGAGTTAGGTAAGAACGAACTCACCATATACATATAGGTATTCAGATACTCTTGTTACTCACCACGTTGCTCACTGATCTAGATCGGGCTACGTTTTGACATACAACACCACAGCGAGTTATTTGCAGATCCAGGTATTATCAGCGGCATGCCACGTTCTAGCTGCGGTCTCCTAAGTGGGATGATATATTTCAACATGAAGGAAGTTACACGTAGCTAATGCTCTTGGACTGGACAAGGTGTGGTGGTCAGAGGTTGATTCTTCGGAGTTTTCCCGCGCTCAGCTTAGAGGTCGGTCGTTATAATGAGCCATGGCTAGAGGCTGTTGATCGACGACATAACGTGCCAGGTGGATAATTGTCTTCAGTTACCGTAGCAGTCAACCTTGTCACTTCATGTCATGACGGTTGAGCCTGTCTGTCTACATGTAAATGCAGAATCACCCTGAGTGCAACAAAAAAAATCCACCGAAATTTTTGCAAGTCAGCTATGTGTGACGGAAAGAGGTTTTTTCTAAATGCAAAATCACTATTCACGTGGGTGTCACACGGATAAGTGTCTACCGAGAAGCTTGCACTCGACAGGTTCAGCTGTACTTTATAGGTAGCTGGTGCTAAGTTCTGTACACCACCCAGCTATACTTCTCTAGCGAGGTTGATCAAAATTAACTTCTAGTGGTAACAACACTTATCCTTACGACTGAGTGGGTATTTCGCACTAAAACTCTGGCCTGGGAGTGGATAAAACTTACCCCAGGCTGTAGAAAGACTTATCCTTGCGGCAGCGTGTACTGCATGTTTGTTTAAACCGTTCGTACAAAGATGTTTAATGCTGTCCTCGTGCACGTTTAGTCACTTAAAACGATACCTATGCCAGGATAGCGAGTGTTTCTTGCCCGCATAGATGGGAAATTTTGAAGAATAAAGGCTTCTTCGGTACATGTGTGACAGTTACCCTGAAATATTTATATGCTCGCTTTTGCGGCCTGACTCCGACTTACAAGTTACAAAAATTGATAACAAGTCAGTGAACAATCATCCACTCAAGCCAAAACCATGTTAATTCAGAAGATGATAGAATCCATTCTTATCCGTCATTGCGGCCATTAGTGACACTGGGAAAATATTTCAATGCAGGTTTAGAGTCTGCAAGGGCAAAATGTCTGCAGGGGCTTTGATCTGGCTAAATCGAGGGGGAGCCGCCGGGCTTACGTGTCTGTACAGCGCTAACGGACATTAACCGGAGTAAACAGGAAGATATGTACCGGTCGATTACTTGGCAATTATTAATTCAGCCTCACATCTCAAAAATCCGTGACTCCACTCTGAATACCGCCACTCATTGCATTACCAGCTTAATACGCCCGTTCTTGTAATTACTCTAGTCATCTTATCATGTTGTTCAGATTCCGGGCCGCTGCTATCTCAAGTTCATTGCCCCAAGTCAAAAAGTTCGTTGCCGTGACAACTGAATACATTGTCGTCATATGCTAAGTTAAACAGTGATTAACCAACCACACTTCATGTATAAAGCCTTCACATCATTTGAACCCACAATACCGCCATAGACTTTTGCTACATAGCTCGTCCCTCGGAATTCATTTCGAGATTGCGACTAAATGACCTTCTTATTCTTATTAATTTTCATTGATGCCTAGTCAGCTAGCTATCAGGCTTGGCCCAGTTTCGCACCTCCTCAGCGCTTCTGAGGGCTGTACAACGTGCCAGCGTGTCTTTTACCAACAATCATAATTGTTCGGTTGGTCACAGCCCCACTTTATCTAATCGCTTTGCTATTAGCTGAGGGACAGCAATATGCAAATCTTTTTGACACTTGATTCGCCAATTGAAATAGCTCAACTACAACATTATAGATTGATTCTAAATTCTGTTAATACGATTAATGAGATGGAATCTAAGGCTTTTAACAAGCTTTCGTATCATGATAAGTCTTATTGCGCGAGCTCGAAGTTTGTAAAGTAGCCAAAATTGAATTCTGAAAAATCACTTTTTATCCTTCGGTGCCACAACTTCCCGCCACCATTCTTTGGGATTACTGTTAAGCAATAATACATAAATTAATTATCTTGAGATACGAAATGTCCAAATATTTCGCCATTTGAACGTTATTAAGTGCTTCATTTTTCTACTTGAAATGATTGAGTCTCGATTTGGCCTTATAAAGCGGTCGAGTCATGTGATATGGTCACCACGATTGTTACTAAAATTATATCAAATGACTCGGCCACTGCTAAATCAATACGGACAATCTGGACTCAATCATTTTAAGTAGAAAAATGAAGCTTTTTGCAACGATTAAATGACAAAGAAAATAGAAATTTGATATCTCAAGATGTCTAATTTATGAATTATTGCTTAACAGTAGTCTCAAAGAATGGTGGCGGGAAGTTGTGGCACCGAAGGATAAAAAGTGATTTTTCAGAATTCAATTTTGGCTACTTTACAAACTTCGAGCCCGCGCAATAAGACTTATCATGATACGAAAGCTTGTTAAAAGCCTTAGATTCCATCTCATTAATCGTATTAACAGAATTTAGAATCAATCTATAATGTTGTAGTTGAGCTATTTCAATTGGCGAATCAAGTGTCAAAAAGATTTGCATATTGCTGTCCCTCAGCTAATAGCAAAGCGATTAGATAAAGTGGGGCTGTGACCAACCGAACAATTAGAGACGACTGCTGTCTCTACGAATCAGATCAACACACACGTGGCCTAGAAAAAGAAGTTGTGTAGCGTAGAGTTTTTGTACCGTTGTCGTGATGTTGTCTGACCGTCGCTTAATGTTGAGTCACGTGGTTGCAAGTAAAATCGGAACATAAAATAAGAGAGCCGTTTATTCGATAACGCTTCGATAGCTGAACCGAGGGATGGTTTTGGGGCACTCTGCCCGTCAGCTGCTGCATTCAGCTAGCCCGGTATCAAGGTCAATCTTAGGGTCTATTCGATGACCTGATAAATTATGCGTGGTGGTACTAGATTATTCGCTTACATATACGGTTTTGAAATTATCAGCGAAATAAACATGGCAGGCAGGCCCACTAATTCAACAACACCATGAAGGATGTCTCAGCAGAGGGTAATCCATGTACATGTACTGTCCCCCCGATGAATTATTCACAAAGTGTATTTTTCAGAATTCAAATCAGGAAAATCTACTGGGTTTGGTGCAGCAGTCCCATGAAAAATGAAATCCGGCGAGAAAAGAAAAAATTATGTGTGCTGCCGCCTACTGATCGCCGGAAGATGCGTACAAGAGTTTAGCTCTTGCCGTGTCGAGCGTGCGGGGTCAGGCGGACGGACCCCCTCTCTTCATTCGGAGCCGAGGGAGGCCATCTGCCTGACCCCGCACGCTTCATACCACAAGGCTCAACTTTTCGTATACCAACAGCTAAACTCTTGCACACATCCCCTTGCCATCAGTAGGCAGCAGCGCACAGAATTTTCTGTTATCTTACTGGATTTCATTTTTCGCGAGACTGCTGCAACAAACCCAGTAGATATCCCTGATTTGAGTTCTGAAAAATACACTTTGTGAATAATTCATCGGGGGGATAGTATATACATGTATCACTAAGCGTTACTTGGATAAAATATGCCACCATGCCAAGATCTAAAGCTAAGAAGAAGCCGTGTCGTTTTCGAAACTTCTTAGTTATAAGGTTTTAATCTACGATAATATGACAAAGTTTAGGAGCATTACTAGTACCGACTAGCGCATCGTCATGGAGTGTTAATAAACAAGGGCTTCACGAACTTTGAACTTTCCGAGAAGAGTACAGGTTACGTCGATAGAAGGAGATATCTTTGTCTTAAATTCTCGTTTTTGCAGAAGCAGTCTCTACCACGCAAAGAAAGCTTCAATCAGTCATAACTACCGAAAATGAAGACAAATTTTTGTAAAAGCTTCGGAATGAATTGAAGCTGATAATTGGGGCGGGTCCTGGGTAGTGAGCAAGCTATAGCTTCAGCTTATGAGACTCACTCCAATAGCAATAGTTATCGCTGCAAGGGAAATTCATGTATCATGTACATCATGATGTGATTCCTTACATCGTTAATCTAACTGTGGGGCAAGATTCCTTTTCACGCATGTAGATCTTGGAAAGTTAGCGAGTGGAGCGAATCGGACTGGATGTAGCCGTGACCCGTATGTGCCCTGCGGGTCGGATGGTGTAGTGGTGCATTGCATCGTCTGGATTGATGTTATGTTAATTAAGTACATGGACAATTCCCCCATTTTAGGTGGGTATTCGACTCACATATTACCACATTTTGGGTGACAATATATCCACATGATGACGACGAAGACTTTGCCGCTGTCAAGAAACGCCGGCATCTACAAATAGAAACTACTGGTACATGAGAGTGATCAAATATCAAATTGAATCACTCCAACGTTTTTATTATTGGCAACGTTATAACAAGCTCACATAAGATTAAGCGAGATAGATATACATTTTATTAAAAAATTTATTTGTGCTACCGTAATCCATGACACCTCGATACTGCAACCGCATCCTAGACAGAAGATTAGAACGGCCTTCGAGGAAGAATTTTTGGGCATGGAACTCACTGGTACACCAGACGGCTCCCAACCATCTATCAATTCGGTTCTGTAGTCGAGCCGTGGGTTTCCTTGAATGGTTCCGTTCAGAATTTCTGTCGTTCCATACTGGGTGGCAGCACTCTTTTTGAAACGTGCAAAATCGACTGCGTCACAGCCTTTTTCCAAAGCTGCGAGACGGTCTTTTTCTAAAGCCGCGAGTTTTTCCTCAATACTACTTTGCACATATTCTAGATAAGGTGGATTCCCCGGCACAATCATATTATCTGCTATCAACATAGTCCCTTCCTGTACGAGGCCCAGAGACTCGCACAGTTTCAAATCCGTAATGTAAGCCGGTTTGTAGTGATCCAAGAATATTATGTCAGCTTTCGTCACTTTGCCCTGGTCGTGAAGCGTCTGGATTCCCTGATCACTCGGACCCACGACCACTTCGACGAAGTCTCCCAACCCCGCCAGCTCCACGAGGGCCTCAATGTTCCGCGCAAACTTCGGGCTTCGTTCCAGGGAGTAATACTTCTTCCCGTGACCTCGGCGCTGGGCGTCGGCAAACAGGATCGTCGAATAGCCACAGTAACCACCTAATTCTAGCATTATCTCAGGCTGGCGTTCCTCCACCAGCGTCCGGATGATGTTGCCTTTACTGGCGCCCACGTTCATGAGATATTTCTGGGTCCGAGCAAAGGTGTCGATGGCTGCGAGGACACCCGCCGGCGTCCGCTCAAGGTTGGGAAAAGCTTGCACAAAGCGAACAAGCTCCTCTTCTCGCCCATCATCAAACTACTTCTAATATTAGACCCCCGCTCCCCAAAATCACAACTGAAAGAAGGGATGTACTCACGAAAATTTCCCCTTGTGGCTGGTAGACTTTTTCTGGTTCCATGGGAGAAGACATAATGTCGTGGTTTCTCGAATCGAAGCCCGGGAAAAGTGCGAACTTGTTGATTTGGAGAAATGTATTTCCCTTTCTTTCTTCCCACTTTGTTCCTGGAGTGAGGAAGTCCTCTAAGTTTTTAACTACGTCATTAATTGCTCTACTATCGTCGAGATTTTTACTTGGCGGCAGCCCATTGTTTTCATGTCGTAATTTGTCATATGCACACCGTGGAAAAATATAATCTTTGAAACCTTTCATCGTTCCCCTCTTGATCTACTCAACTTAAACCAGGGTTCGACGTTTTTCACTGGTAGATCCGAAGACTTATCCTCGAATCAAGTCCCATGTCGATTCTGCGTGTTAGTTTATGAGTTATTACCTTAGACCGGTGGGCCCTTCGGCCTCTATTCTTCACTTCAATCATGACGAGCTCGACAAGATAAAATTTTGCATAATATGTTTTTTTACGCATGCTGATCCCGTTGCTCATTATACGCTTCAGTACAAAGTCTTGGTATATATACGCTCTGGTCCCGCGGACTAGAGACATCCTTACTCAAAGATCCCACAATCCAAGCTTCAACTCTCAATTCAATAACATTCATCTTTCTTCTCCATACTTCTTATTTATCATCATCACAATGTCAGACCTTAAAGCTACAGTTGCAGAGACAACGACCTCTACAGGTCACTCTGGGTTTCATGTGGAAGGCTATGAGAAGATAGAATATGACTTCACATTTATTGATGGTGTATTCAATCCAGAAAATCCCAATCTGGCCAATTGCTATCAGAAGTTGAAGAGATGTTTGGCCGTAACGGACCTGAACATCTATAAAGTTTACGGCAAACAGATGCACAACTATTTCCAACACCACGGAATAGCCCTGACCGTTCACCAGACTAAAATTGGGGAGAAAGCAAAGACAATGCCCACACTCCTGGGTATTGTAGATTCAATGAATGATTTTGGAATCTATAGAAAAGTAAGTTGTTACCTTGGAACGAAGTTGTTGAGCATTGTCCTCTGACACAATCTAAGGAACCTGTTCTCGTCGTAGGAGGAGGCCTCGTGACTGATGTTGCAGGGTAATTAACCACTGGGGTGAAAATTTTGACTCCGTTAACAATCATCCAGGTTTGCCTGTGCTGCCTACAGGCGGTCCACAAATTTCATCCGAGTCCCTACTACTGTCATCGGTCTAATAGATGCTGCTGTTTCCATTAAAGTTGCCGTAAACTATGGAGAGATGAAGAACAGACTCGGTGCTTACCATGCCCCAATTCACACTTTCCTTGATTTCACTTTTCTTCGCACTTTACCTCGAGCCCAGATACGAAACGGATTCGCCGAATTAATTAAAATATCTGTGTGCTCACATTTAGACACATTTAACTTACTTGACACATATTGCGAAGAATTAATCGAAAAGGCTTTTGGCCGAGCCGATGGTTCATCTCAAGAACTTATTGAGGCAGCAGACAAAATTAACCGAGAGGGCATCTTACAGATGTTAAAGCTCGAAACTCCAAACTTGCACGAAATCGGCCTAGACAGAGTAATTGCATTCGGTCACACCTGGTCGCCTCTTCACGAATTAGCACCAGAAACGCCATTGCGCCACGGTCACGCCATCTCTATTGACATGGCGTATTCCACTACCTTAGCCAACTGCCTGGGGCTCGTATCAGATGCTGAGCATTACCGGGTTTTAAATCTGTTTTCTCGTGCTGGTCTATCCATGGACCATCACCTGTTTGACGAAGCAATGCTTGCGAGAGGAACTTCCGCCATTTTAAAGACACGTGACGGTCTTCTCCGCGCTGCTGTTCCAAACCCCATTGGAACGTGCACATTTTTGAACGATGTTACGGCTGAACAGATGAACACCGCGCTGAAGCGACACAAAGAGATTATGAAGGGATTCCCAAGGAATGGCGAAGGTCTTGATGCTTACGTCGACTCAAGTGATACTGGTTACACTGAGAACGAAGATGTTTCGAGCGAAACCATCGAAGCTAAGGTAACAAGTGCAAGGGCTCCAAATGGTCTGAACGGTACCGTACCAGTGACGAATGGTACTAAGATTCTTGAGGTGAAAGCGTAGTAGTGATTTTGGGGTTCAAGTTTGTAAATAAAAAAAGGCTACTGTTGAATGATTCTCGTTCCAAGATATTGTCTTGAATGAAACCAAGTTCGCACGCGGGACCGGATCATTTTAGATATCGTTGTATGATCCTAAAGAGTAGATTAATTGTCTCTTGTAGGATCGATTAACTCACGTTCAAGACGTTGAAGTATAAGATTTAGTGTAACTCCAGCTATGTCAGAGACAGATATTTGGATTGAATAAATATATTCTGCAGTAGTGACCAGGATACGTGTAACTATGACGAAGCTTCAAAATAAAGAGCAAACAATAACTCATCTTGCTGCCGCCTTTCGAAACCTATTTGTGTGCAACAAATTAATTATCAAAATGGTGAGGATGCAAAGTTTTGAGGATGGAGAGATTAAAATTCTTCTTATGATCGCCTACCCTTAGGAGTCATAATACACCCAGTCCCACCTTATGGATGTGGGAAGTCCCCCCCATGAAATTCCATCCCACCGCTTTCAAATGCCGAATCGGTCAAGCGGTGAAAACTAATCCTGTTACTCACCTTTCTTTTTTTTTTTAAAATCATTCTTGTGTATTCAGCGTTCGGGCTATGACACGAATGACCCTGGTACGGTACATGGAGCGATGTATCAACATGACATGAGGGGCACTCACCCGAACATCATTTGAAGACACAACTCGAAGTCAGGCGCCTTACAGCCCTTTCTACCCTCAACCGTATATGTCTGCCGCAGGAACGCATTTCAGCCTCTCACAGCTGTCCTGTGTGCCTTCGACATCGTCACATACATGTACATGACCAGGCGAGAAATGTGGTGTGAGGGTCTTGCTGGATTCGAACCAGCTTTCTCCTGTCTCAAGTGGGGCATGTGCCTCGGCTACCCAGACTCTACTTGGGAGAATGGCCCGGACGGTGTACCACACCACCATCCGACCCTACTCACCTTTCATTTCAATGTTGCCACAGCAATAGATAACTGCGATCCTCATAACATTATGTTTCCGCCTCACAAACAAGCGTCACATTCTTTCATACCCTTCACTCATCTCGATCAATATTTCTGACTATAAATCCAATCATTATTCGCTCAGTATCTTGCCAGAGTCCTGTAAGCCACACGACCCTCCAGCCAGAGATTGAAGTATGTACTTCGGGAATGGCAGGAACCCAAGCCTAGACCAACTTGTTCTTTATCCGGAACATGACAACAACCCCCAGGCTCGAAGGTGCACGCGCCGTACTCAAGAGATTCACTGTAATTGTGATGAACAAACTGTCGCCCGTTTGGACTTCGACTCAACTGGGATTGTCAGATCAGATCAACGAGATCAAGATTAAGCGTGCAGGAATTTCAGGAAAACTGTCCTACGGAATCCTAGACCGATTTTCTAGCCCTGCCCTCCATGAAACTCGAAGATAGGTTAAATATGCTTAGAATGAGGAACAGTGAACGCGAGATGGACAGAGTCTCAATCGTGCCGGACAGTCAGTAAGCTGATGAGTTTTGCCTTACTGGCATATCACCCAGGAACCCGTCCAAAAACTAATGTCCCAAAGTCGTGGTTTTACAATTCCAGATACTTGACTCTGGCAAAGCTAAGCTAATTCATTCGTATACACGTAGGTCCAACGGCCAACGATTTACATCCACATCGACAATTTGTTCGTCTGCAGCATAAATTCTAACAGTTTATGCCCGATCCTCCGATTCTTGATCCAATAGTCCGATAATGGCGTCGAAATGAGGAAATTGAACGCCGTGTTCATGCTAGAGCGCACAGTAGGCAGTGTGCGGCGCTCGAACTGAGTGTATTCCTTTCCAACGCTAAACCACGCTATCAGTCTTACGATGCCACACTGCTTGTGCTGAGTTGGGACACGATAAAATAAGGTTTAAAGGGTGTTTGGCATCAGGCCATGCTCAAAGTCGTTGCCCTTATATCTGAATTTTATCTTCGTTATATTCTCATGGGTCCTAATTTTATTAATAGCGATCAGATTTATGTAAAGTATGTATACATGTAATTAGATAAATTCTAATTTTGCCACAAATTTATTAGCAGATCAAAATAACCCAAAAAAAACCAGACAGAATAATTTATACTTGGGGGGGGGATTTCCCATATCGAAAAGGGGGCACTGGGTGAATCACGACTCGCCCTCAGTCATTAACGCATATCGACATCTGACATCAAATTATCCCATTTACTAATAGAAAACAGGGATCTCAAAAAAGGAGTTTTGATCTATGACAACATGACTTTACTAATTACTTATAACGCACTCACCATTACTTAGCGGTTCAGCCTACTGAGCAGTCCAATATCTTCTTGGCACCACGTCACATTACTGGGCAGGGCGCAAATGTTCTGGCTCGACCATGTCGGATTACATCTCAACCATATTCATCGTTATTTGATAGAGAATCTACGAGCATTAAACTCTTTTTGCGATATGTAGATCCTTGTGTATTCTTTATGTTATTGAGATACTGCAGGATAATTACTTGAGAAGGTGAGGGGGCCAAGAAAATTATTGCACCGCTCAGTGATGGAGTGCCTTACTTGATGAATTAGTGGGCGGGGCGGGAATATAAGCCGTCATCGTTGGTCACATACATAAGTCTGACGATAATGAACGTGAAAGATTCAGTTTACTATTTACTTCCACATCCATACACTCTGATCTCATGGAAACCTAATTCAAAGCAGAAGTAGACGAAGACGACAAAGAAGAAGAAGAAATGGACACAAACTACTTTACTTGTACGCTTGGAGAAGCTACGGAGATCAAGTCTAATCAATTTCGGGCTGTTCCATCATTCTTGAGCATTAACGACCTGATTGATAAACAAGCAGAAGCTCACACAGATGATGCCGCACTTGGCATCACTAAACTTGACACCGAAAATGGAAGATCGTCTAAGAATCTATATTGTTCGTTTCCTATGTCAATCATCTTAAGCTCTGATGGTATTTTCAGGCGGTTACTAATCGCCTATTTTAGCTTTCAATGATCTGAGAAAATTGAGTATTTATGCGTCCAATAATTTGGACAGAGCCATGAATCTTAGAATCGGTTCTAATTCAAAATGTGTGGCGTTACTCTGTCCAAGTGGAATTGACTTTGTGATGGCTTGGTTAGGCCTGATTAGAGCTGGATGTTCTGTGTTGCTCATTGCGTGAGTGGAAATACATCAAGACTTCAAAGCCATGAACTGATTGATGTTCATCATTAGACCTCAATGTCAACCAGCTGCTATTGCCTACCTGTGCAAATCTTGTCAAGCGGGTTATCTTGTTTACGATAGATCATACACTGCGCTGGCAACGGCCACTTCCAATGAGGTAGAGGCTGTAACTTCAGGACTGAAGCTACACTTAATTCCTTGGCAAAGTAATAGCAAAGACGCAATCAAAACCATTCATAATACGGCTTTAATATTGACTGCTTCACCTTCTAATACCGTATTTCCTCTATCAAGCAATCCGACTTCGATTAATGATATAACATATATCCATCATACCTCTGGTACTTCGACTGGACTCCCCAAGCCCATTCCCCAAACTCAATACGCCGCTGTTGGCGTACAGGCTTGCATTGAGACGAATAATTCCGCATGCTTCAGTACCACGCCTCTTTACCATGGCGGAATTGCCGACTGTTTCCGCGCCTGGACTAGTGGGGCGCTAATCTGGATATTCTCCGAAGCCGAGGCCCCGATAACAACCCGAAACATTATTTCGGCTCTACAGGCCATAGCGGACGCTAATACAAACGATCCCCTATTAGCACCTCTCATATACTTCTCCTGCGTTCCTTATGTTCTGCAAATGCTCGCTGAAGAAATAGAAGGACTTAGACTACTTCGAGCAATGAACATTGTTGGCGTTGGTGGAGCGGCTCTTCCGGCAGCCGTCGGTGATAGTCTAGTGAGAGAAGGGGTCAACCTCATCTCACGTTACGGTACTGCCGAATTGGGATTCTTGTTATCGTCCTACAGAATATTCAATAAGGACCAGGACTGGGAGTATCTACGTCTTCCTTCAGCCAACAAGTATCTACGATTTGAAAAACAGGATGATGGATCTGGACTATCCGAGTTAGTTGTATTGAAAGGATGGCCCTATATGGCCAAGGTGAACAGAGAGGATGGTAGTTTTGCCACTCGAGACCTTTTTGAACCACATCCAACAACAAAAGATGCGTGGAGATACCACAGTAGAAGTGATAGTCAGATCACTCTGGTCACAGGGAAGAAATTTGATCCCGCACCATTGGAAGACGAAATTAAATCTAGCTCGCCACTGATAAGAGATATTTTAATTTTTGGCAATGGACAGCAAAGACCGGGAGCTTTAATATTTGTAAAGGAAGACCTAAACATAGATGAGGCTGAATTGAAGAAAAAGATCTGGGAAACTGTACAACTGACAAATACAAACAGCCCGCAGCACGCTCAGATATCTAAGGATCTACTCCAAATAATCCAGAAAGACTCCGCTCGACTCGAGAAGAGCAGTAAAGGAAGTTTGCTTCGCAGTAGTGCTGAAAAGAAATTTGCAGATGAAATTCGTTCAGTGTATGAGGAGAGCCAAAAATCACAAACAGAAACACTGCCTTTACATCTCTCGGAAGAAGAAGTGAAAAAAATTGTCAGAGAGACAGTGAGTAAAATAGTGTACCCTAAACAATTGCTTGACAACTCAGATTTTTACTACCATGGAATCGATTCCGGAACCTGCACTCAAATCCGGTTCACTCTGCAAAAAGTAAGTTGTTATCGGATGCAATACGAGTGTACGTTGAGGGCATGACTGACAGCTTGAAGAAATTCTCAAGCTACGTCGCCTCTATGCCATGGAACATTGTTTACGACTGTGGATCTATTGAAAAGTATAAACTAATGAATACTCATATGATTTTACCTTTTCTGACTATAGCAGACTTACTCAGTACCTAATGAATTTGAGTGCAGGAAGAGAAGCACATACAGGCGATACACTTCAAGAAATGCAGGATTTTGTAAAGAAATACTCGAGCTTCGAGTATACATCATTTAGTGGATTAAGCCCTGAGAACAAGGGACACACAGTTGTAAGAATGAGTCCACCCGTATCTAATTCGCAGTCACCTTATATCATTTAGGTATTAACTGGGGCAACTGGTATGTTAGGGTCACAAGTGCTTTATATCCTCAACAAATTACCCTCAGTGTCCCAGATTATCTGTCTACTAAGATCTACCGATCTAAAATCTGCAAAGGAGAGAGTTTCCGCACGTTTAGTGAAAAATAAAAGAGAGCCACTTGGTCAATCTGACAAAATCTTGTGTTGGCCTTCTACCTTGCAAGATGCAGATTTAGGGTTACAGGAAGAGCAGTTCATACAATTAAGACAGAAAGCTACTCACATCATTCATGTAAGTCATTCGAAGAAATCTATGATAGAAGTACTTATTTGACGCTCAGGCGGCTTGGCCGGTAAATTTTTCACTTCCACTCCGATCGTTTGAAAGCCAGCTAGCTAGTGTACGTAATTTAATCAGCGTCGCTCAAAGCTGTGCAAAACAATCAGAGTTTATATTCTGTTCGAGCACATCAAGCGTAGCGTGCCTAACACAAGCGACTGAAATTCCGGAAATGGAGTCAAAATCCCCGTCAGACGCTGACAGATTGGGCTATTCGAAGAGCAAATGGGTCGCTGAAAGGATATGTTCTGCGGCCTCAATGCTACCCAATATGGCAGGGAAAGTGAAAATTTTCCGAGTCGGACAGCTTACTGGGGACACGGAGAAAGGCGTCTGGAACATGACGGAAGCTTGGCCATTGATGCTGAGCACGTTGAAAGCCCTTGGGTGTCTTCCTAAGTTGAGCCAGCCTTTGAATTGGTTGCCAGTTGATGTTGCTGCTGAAGCCGTGGTAGAATTAGCCTTGAAAAAGTGCCCAGACAGATGCTCCGTTTATCACATCGTGAATAAATCTACTGAAAAAATTTGGCTGGACCTTCTGGGATGGCTACAAGAATTCACCAGGCAAAAATTCGACGTTGTCGATGCCAAACACTGGCTATCAAAGCTAGAAAAACTTGAAAGTCACCCAGCTCAGCAGCTATTGGAGCTGTGGAAAGCCGCGTACGGCGGTGATGAAAGCCGAGACGACCACGTGCCGATTAAAATTTGTACAAAAAAAACAGAGCGTGTGACTCATGCGCTGAGGCGTGGGGTGGTAGATAAAGAGCTGAGCTACAAAATTTGGCGTTGGCTAGAAGAGAGCCACGACTAAGAAGCCATATCGTCTGAGAAAGTGACTAAACTTTTCTCGTTCCTATGCAAGCTTCCCATAGATATATATGCATCTTCATGAATGGACCCCTTTGAAATCAAACTTCTCTCTCGTATCTTTCGTATCTAAAGTCAGGTATCCGCAACGCCATGCAACCCTGATAAAAGCTGAGAGATTCACGCTCCGCAAGGATTATTGGATGTCAGAAACACCTCAGGGCCGAGTCTTTGTGACCCTCTGTGCGAGTGCTTATTTAACGCCACTGCTGTTGTTTAATGAAACCTTGTGGCCACGAAAGCTAAGACTTCATTCATCCACACGTCTGACTTTTAGTTGTTTGTAACCTATTTCATAGCGAGCGCGGCTACGAATATCCAAATCATGATCGTGTACAGAGTTCCAACAATACCTAGCGTTTGTGTTTATACTACTGCCGGCCTGTATAAAGGGTGAACTGCTCGGGAATATGCAAGTTCCGATGCGAGTGAAACTCCTCTCTTCCTAGGTCAAAGCACAGAGAGGGGGGAAGGCGAGAAGGTTTGAAAATTCACCGAGAGCCATTCCCCCCGACTTTGAGATCAATTTCAATTTCACTTTCATTCATTTTAACGTCTATTAAATATGGTCTAACTCGACGAAAAATGATTAGAGTAACTTGAACTGGAAACCATGCATAAAATGCACTACTCAGTTTCATATTTTCCACTCAAAAGTGGGTTTTCGTCAATAGCGTCGGCCACAGTGAGATTAGATAGTATTTCGTGATGAATGAAAGTGATATGGAAATTGATCTCAAAGTCGGGGGGAATGGCGTTCAGCGAATTTTCAGACCTTCTCGCCTTCCCCTCTCTCTGTGCTCGACCTAAGGAAAAGAATTTTCACCTGCATATGAACTTGCATATCCTCAAGCAAATCGACCTTTATGCGGGCCAGCAGTAGTAGTAGTGCCGCCGTATGGAAGAGTTGTATGACGGATGCACAGAAGATGTCTCGCAATATCGAGGGTTGAGGTGTATGTCCATGCAATAAACACAACACGGTTACCTCCCATCCAAACCTTCTACGTATCACATTTCAAGTTATGATATGCTTGATACTTTTCTACCTGGATGCTATACACCCCCAAAAGTGTGAAAATTTCGGCCGAGATATCAAGACCTAGCGCAAGTACAGAGCCTATCCTTCACAAGCTGATGATGCACGTCAGTCATGATGCTCTGAGCTTCCCTTCCCTCACCCCGCATTCCCCTCCCCCCACGTGGCCATTGTGCCATAATTCGTTGGATTTCGGTGGGTAATCTTTATTGTCATATTTCCTCTCCTCAGTCTAGTTGAGAAAAGAGCTGGTGCCGCTCACTATCGTGTCTCTGCTAGGAGCCTTGGCGATCTCGGACTAACATCAACCTGCTTTATATGCCGAAGCACGGAAGATAAATTATTCGAATTGCTCGAAAAACGTGTCGAAGTATGTGGACTACGAGTGCATTTGGTTACCGTTGGTAACTAACTTTTGGTAAAGCGGGGTCACAGTGCAGGCACTAGCAGAGATCGCTACCGTGTTGCCGATCAAGTCTCCAAATTGATACGTATCTCTTCCTCCACGCCGCCGGGTGATGTATCTTCATTGCTTGCTGTCGTACTATACATCTGACCAATATTACCCGAGTGTCACATCCTTATGACATGACCTAACACATAGCAAGGTGTAAAAACCATCCCTGATTCTCTTTCCGAGACGTATCAAGAGATTTCCGGTGCAGGCAACCGACGCGCGCGTGCACATATGCTTACTCAGGGGGACGTGTAGAGAGCGAGAACGCCATACATATACGTAGCTTAGGCACTATACCAAAGGAGATTCCTCAGATCGCCACGCGTCCAAGCAAGGCAGGTTCAATGGCGTCGTCGTGCCCTGGTCCTGACAAGCTCTGATCATGAACTGGGAGATCAATTTGCCTCTGGCGGTCGTCGCATGCGTCGTCGACGTAAAACATAAGCGGCGAATTTCTAGGATGATGTGTCAGGGACGAGCGTTGGGTGATTCAATTTCATCGTAAGTATGGCATGGCACCTCGTGAAATCACATGAGTCCATCCATGTATCACCCAAATGCGTCTTCAACATGCAATCCTCACGCTACGGGACGGACACGGATCAGCAACGGCGGCGACATACTTGCATGGACTTAGATGCACATACAGGTCGATACATGCGTCGAGCGTATGCATAAAACTCACCATCGATGTTGACTGTCGATGATAAGCGAGCATGTGACCTCGATAATGTCAGGGATGTCGACGCCACCCAATCACCGACATCCTCGCAGCTAGGCTCGAACGTCATAAATCCCACAAGAGAATCTCGCGCGCAGAAAATTTTATAATTTGCAACGCTCGATTCAGTCCACCTACCTGTCCGGTTGATTGATGTCAGCTCTATGAGCAGACGAAGAGTTAGTGACTTCGACAGTCACGGCTTCATCTTTTGCACTACTTTCTACGTTGGAAACTCTTACATCTTGACGTACCATTACCCAGCCACATGTGTGTGTGTGTGTGTGTGTCTTTTCTTAGGTATTTCAGATATGCGAACCCACTACAGGACGTTTCCAGCCGGCACCGAGTGAAGGTAAGGACGACGACTCTATTAGCCACAAGCCACGCCGATCTACAACGGTTCTCGCCTGTTTCTACTGCAGGATTGCATGGTCTTTATTGTATGAGCAAAGGCTCTCCTCTCCATCTCGAAGGTAGTCCTGAATAAGTTTTCCTTGTTTCTTCTTACTTGGCGCGAAGGGCTAGCTCGTGGATCTAATTCCTATCCTGTGATTCGACGACAGAAAATACTGAGAGATTAGGGGTTGAAAGTTATGTGCCGAACAGGAGCTCGACATCTTCGGTTTGCACCGCTATACGAACTGAATGCCCAATTCCTTGGGTATTTGGGGTCCAGCTAATGTTCGAAACACGGTAACGTGATCAGGTTGAAAAGGTATTTTTACAAGATTTTCTAGAAAAGGTTGCTTAAGAAAATAGGCAGATAGATATAAGACATTCTAGACCAAACAACCATGAGATAGTGTAGAGCCCGTCTGGTATTAATTCCAATAAGATTTAGGTGATGGCCCTCAAATATGATTATGTAGAGACTTCTGGCACGAGTTCTATCTGATATCCAAGGAATCTCTACGGAGATTCTGGCTGCTACATATTCAGAGCTCGATGCGCTGTTTCTCGAGTTTGAGTGTAGGAGGGAGAGATATCAACGCATGTCTTCTTCGCGTATCCAATCTCCAAGGAAAATTTCCTGCCTTCATATAGGTCTTGATTGCTGCCGATTTTAATGACTCGACTTAGTACTGGTCAGCCAATGCTTCTATCGGGTAGCAGGGACATAATTAGACCGTTGATGTCCAATCGGAGAACTAATTTACGGGAGTGCAGGTCCGTGAGTGATGAGATAGATATCTATTCGTGTCGAGGGGAGGTATTTTTGTGGGGTGTGTCATAACCTTATTTGAGCAAGAAATAATTAACTTCACTTGTACACGATCGTTGGAATCGCTGTTAGGTTAAGTCGCCAGTGAAGATGTGAAATTGGTGACATTGGGGATTGGAAATCTCACGCCAATGCCTTATGCTGTGACCTTTTGTCATGCTATAAACCTCAAACGCTAGCATACTTCTG
Source organism: Podosphaera aphanis (assembly GCA_022627015.2). NCBI lineage: Eukaryota > Fungi > Ascomycota > Leotiomycetes > Helotiales > Erysiphaceae > Podosphaera > Podosphaera aphanis. The sequence goes on from JAKRRZ010000074.1 coordinate 28,419, forward strand.
GTCATTCGTTTCCTCCTTGAAGAACTAAATATCCATTGGTAAGAAATTTGTGATCGTCTCGCGTATTTTGATCAGCCAAACAACAACCAGTAGAAAAAGCGAATTTGGTGCGATAGATCAACATTGTTCACGAGGGAGAACTGTACACAAAGATTAAAAATTCGCGTCTTTAATGGATCCAGATAGACATACTCATAATTTAATCATTGCTTAGTTTAGCGATGTCATATTTCCAACGATACTGAACCTAAGCAGCAATCAATAAGTCTGAGCAAATTTTTGGCTGAGAATTGATATAGTATGTATATGCAACTCGAGTTTTGTACCTTGGCAGTATGAGTTGCAGAGATAAAACATTACCATTAGAAGAGAGCGGGTTTTTCAAAGAGGGCTATCTCCTTGTTGCTTCTAATTCAATTAAAGTTATTCCTCTCTCTTTTCAGAGAGCCTAAGTGCCTAGATACAAGGTATCATTGGTCCAAAAACGAGCCCCCGTTTGTGATTTCATAATGGAGACTTTATTTTAAAGGCTCTATTCCAAACTTCTTTAAATTATGCTCAGCGTAAGTAGCTCGCCAGTGGGGTTGTGCCTCGGAAATTCCGTGCAATGGCTCAAGGATTAGGTTTCGTACTCGGAAGATAAGATTATCTCATGCCTAGAAAATTTCGTATAGGACAGGATATATAGCAAAATTGCTACTTGGTTGAATGCTTAGCTAGCAAAATTACATACGCATGTTTGCTTAGCCTCAAGATAGGTGAAGCAGACTGACTAATAGTTCCTACGAACATGCCGTACACCACGACGAATAGTTCGACAATGAAGGTGCGTTAGGATTTAAACTGATCCACAGCAACAGTGATTTTGGTTTTTTCATGATTGGAAGGAGTATGGCAGACAGCGAAATATCTATGGCCAGTCATAAAAGCCATTAAATGTCTTAGATTTCTACCAGTCAGTTGTAATTCAACCGCATGAAGTGGAATTTGGGGACTAATTTGAGCATGGTTTATACCCTGTCGTCAAGTGGGTGGCGGTAAAGGTTGAATGGGAACTAGATTTCTATATGCTGGATCTGAAGAAAGTTTCATGACTGGCAAGACTGGCAGTTCTGAATAACTCTATAGGTGGCTGAGATAAATTCCGAGTGCCATGATTCATGCCCTGCTTCACATAATTGGTCGCATGGCCCAGATCTACGTAATCTTCAAAGGCCATTCCATCAAGTCTAAGTTCTCAACAATCAAATTGACCATTAAGATTGAAAAATTATTCTACGCCCAGGTTGTCACGGGTACTAGCGTTGGCATGGTGATATCACTAGCGTGGCGATTAGGCGAGCACGCGTACAGGTAGATTCCGTAAACCGTGTTTATTTTCCCCACCTGCAACTACAAATTTATTACCCTGAAGACTAAGTTATTGCCTAACTGACCATGATAGTTCGTTGCATCTCCTTAATCGCACATGCGCCAAGTTGCTTATTTCAATCCGATTCAATTAATACATTGTAGCGTGTCGCGATCCTTTCAAACTACAGCCCTTTTTTTTTTACACCGAGCCACTGAGTACCGAAGCCATCGAGTAACCGAGTTGCCAAGTCACCTAGAATTTGGACCAAAGATTTGAGATCAGGATAACAGTTCTGATTCCCGTGAAACCGAGACGATAGAGAATCCCTGGGGAGATCAAATGGATGAAGCTAGTAGCATCCCAGCTCCATCTCAGCAATTAGAGAGAAGACATGACATTGCCTGGCGAGCTTTAACTGAAGTTATGGGAAATTACCCAGCGCTGGGAGAATTATTTGACGGTGTAGGGTATGAGAAACGAGTAGACCTTTCAAGCTTGGCTGATGCTCCGGTCGAATTCCGCACGATTTTCCACGAGACGTTTGACCTTATTTATTAGCACTCTTCAGCAAACCGACAAGCTCTACAAGAAATGCAAGCTGCTTTAGATGATAGAGAAAAATCTATCCAAATGCTTCGATCTTCCGTAGAGAGAAAATATACTGAAGTAACATCGCTTCAAAGACAACTTACCTCTATTTCAAAAGCGAACCAAGCTCCTCAGGTACAAGTATTTGCATCCTAGGGAACCACTTCACAGGGGTAGCCTCTACAAATAGGAATTTATCTCGTCCGGCCACCGTCATTAAATCCCTTTGCAGGGGATCAAAAAACGTTGTAAAAATGCACAATGAATACACCGCCTGGAAGTTCAAGTCGATAACAAAGTGGAACCTGAATCACACATCATTTGAAACAGAATTCAAGAAAATTTGCGACATAATAAATTGGCTAGATGGTGATGCTTGTACGCGCCTCCAATCTAAGATAGGTTTGTTTTTCTCCGCAAATGAAAATCCATCAAACTGGCCCTGGGCCAGCTCTAGTGATTTTTTTCAAGAACTGGACCGGAAGCATCTTACCGTGGGTATTAAAGCAATCGCAGTAGGAAGCTTAAATGAATTGAAAATGGTTGGTAAATTTAAGGACTTCCCATCTTTTATATCAGAGTTTGAGAAGTTCGCCGATCAAGCAGATCTCAGCTCGGCCATGCGAGTTTACCATCTAAGAAGAAAAGTCTCGGAACCTTTACGAATCGCCGTCAAAAATCATATTCCAGCACCTCCTGAAGATTCGATCACAGAATGGATCGAGCTTTATTATCAGTTTTGGAAAAACCAGGAGGCTGATCGCCAGATTACGGGCAGTTCCGGGAATCTAGGTGTGGGAGACGCACTACACAATCAAGGACAAAATGGTAATATAAAAACTGGTGATCCCATGGATCTAGACCGAATGCAACTCAATCGAGTTAGGGTGACGCCAGCCGAGTGGCAATATCGTAGAGATCACGGCCTTTGTAACCGATGCCGTGGAGACGACCACTATTCTAGAAACTGTTCTTCGGAATTAGCTAAACGCAGTAAGCGGCGATTTGATACTGCAGATCGTGACCTACAGTCAGGGTCAAGATCAGGTCCTCTGAGTAGCCAAGACAGCTACCGTGGAAACTATAACAGTGGCTACAATCTTCGTCCTCGACAAGATTCTTTCCAAGCAAGCCAGTATCCGAACTATCCCCTGCATAATTACAGCAGAAATAACGAGATAAAACCTAGGGGAAAGTACAGTGACTATAACGGTAACAGGGGCGGAATTAATAGTGATCGCACCCCTCTTCGTCTTCAAGAGATTGAAGAAAGTAACTACAACCCTAGGTCTACTTATCGTTCACAACCCCCTTGTGGAACTCATTTGGATGAGTTTGGCCATGATCGAGGCCAAGTACATGGTGAAGTTGACGCCGATGATAGCCACTACAGTCATTTAGCAGCTAGAAGAAATGGCCAAGGAAATGGATGGCCCCAACATCAATTCGCTTGCGGGGCGCTTCTGTACAAGATTGTGTTGATTCAGGCAAAATCTTATGTAGATATCGAGGGATCCCTCTCGGAGAGCCAATCTTATTGAATAAAGTAGGCTAAAATTCAATATCACTATCTGGAACCTTCAATTCATTTGTTCAGCGCAATGTTTCCTTTTCAGTGTCCATACTTCTCGACACTGGTAGTACCGAGCTTATGTTTGTGAGGAAAGCATGGGCACAAGCCAAAGGTCTGTCCTTCATACCTCTACCTCATCCTCGCCCACTCTACTTAGCCGATGGCTGCGTGTCGGAGTTGATCACACATCGCATCGTCGGCTCCCTAACAGTAATGAAACATACGGGAGAAGTTAATGCCCTAGTTACCACCCTCGGTCCCGAGAATGAGCTAATATTAGGTTTCCCATGGTTGGAGCTTCATAATCCCACCATAGATTTGCAATCTATATCCCTTGTATTTGATAAAGAGTACTGCGCAAAGAACTGTCTAACGCCTCGAACTTCTAATTTTAAGCCAGCGTCTGTTGTAGAAATACCTGACGAAGGAGACATAACAGGAGATATGGTAAAACAGCCATCTAACGCGTCTAAACTTGTAATTATACCAGACCCGGCAAACATATTCAAAATAAGCCCATTGGAGAACTATCGTCTTCAAAAATTAACAACAATTTAGACGTCAATGACATAAAAATTCCCAACGCGCCTGGGTTCTTCCAAGTATTTAAGGATAAAGATGTTCATATAACGAGAATTATAGCAGAAGATCTAGAAGCGCTAGACTCAGTCCAAGAAAGAGAGCTTAGTGTCCCGCTCCTGCCAGAAATTGACTTTCAAGAATTACTCCGGGGCCATGGTGACCCTACGGTGTGGAAAGGCGAATTCTCTGAACCTTTTCATGATTTTATAACTCACTCTTCGGCCAGAACATAGCAAAGCTAAAGAAAATTACAGATGAAGATGTGAAAAGGTTCTTCCAAAAAGTTGATAGTCCCCCACTGACAAAAGAGGAAATTAAATGAAAAATGCCCCAGCTCTATCATGATATAGCAGATATTGCTTCGCCCCAGGATGCTGCGAATCTCCCTCCTCATCGTTCATACGATTATAAGATTGAGCTTTTACCTGGGAACCAGAAATTTCCACAGTCCCGAGCTCGACCGTTATCTCCCTCAGAACTTCGTGTGATTAAGCGATGGTTAGACGACCAGCTTCGAAAAGGCTAGATTCGACTTTCATCATCGCCAGTCGCTAGTCCAATTCTCGTTGCTAAAAAGCCAGGAGGAGGTATACGCATTTGTCATGATTTCCGTGGTATTAATAATATAACAATGAAGAACCATTACCCTCTACCTCTTATCAAGGAAACCCTCGATCTCATCTGCAATGCAAAAATCTTTACTAAAGTCGATATTGTCTCCGCATTCAATAGAATTAGTATAGCGGAAGGCCATGAGTGGTTAACAGCTTTTATTACTCGCTTTGATCTTTACGAACAACTTGTCACTCCATTTGAATTAAGCGGTGCCCCAGCGACATTCCGACGCTGTATTAACGATATTTTATATGACGTTTTGGACAAATATGCTACAGCGTACTTGGATGATGTCCTAATTTTTTCTAACTCTGAAGAAGAGCACGTCGAGCATGTTAGAGAAGTGCTTAAACGGCTACGCACTGCTGGGTTGCAAATTGACATTAACAATTGCGAGTTTCATACCAAGAAAATGAAATACTTGGGCCTCATTATCACGCCAGGGGGGGTTCAAATGGACCCGGATAAAGTAAAAGCTATTCTTGATTGGGAACCACCGACTTCAAAAAGAAAATTGCAAGTTTTTTAGGTTTTGTAAATTTCTATCGTCGATTTGTTAAAAATTTCTCTGAACTTACCCGACCACTTTATGGACTCACTAAGAAAGACGCTGCGTGGGTTTGGACTCCTGGCTGTGAATTATCATTTGAAAATTTAAAAAAGGCCTTTACGAAAGCGCCATCTCTAGCAGTTTCTGATTAGTCAAGAAAAACCGTTGTAGAGGTAGATGCAAGCAATTGGGCTTGCGGGGGTACATTATCTCAATATTTTGGCGAGGAGCTTCGCCCCGTAGATTATTTTTCGTCCAAGCATTCGACACAAGAATGTAATTATGATATCTATGATAAAGAGCTTCTCGGTGTGATAAAATCTTTGGAAGATTAACGGCCAGAATTGGAAGGTTTAAAAAACCAATTTGATATTCTGACTGACCATAAAAACCTTCAAACGTTTCAAACAACAAAAGAATTAAACCAAAGACAAATGAGATGGGCAGATTTCCTCTTCCGCTTAAATTTTCGATTAGTCTACCGACCTGGCTCGGTTGATACAAGGGCGGATGCTTTGAGCCGAAGGCCACAAGATGCACCAAGAGATATATTAGACGACAGGCTTTCAGCCAGGCGAATTCCATTAATCCCATCTTCAAAATTTCATCACACTTTTTCTTTTGACTCTATGTCTCTAAACCAAATAGATGCCTCTCGACCGATTGATGATTTAATCTCTGAATCATATTACGACTCCTTAGTAATGCAGGAAATAATGGACGACTTATCATACAAATCTAAAAGGCACTGGAGAGCTTCCCTAGCAAACTTGCTAAAAATAACTTTTAGCGAGTGTCGAATTGTCGCCGGTCGGGTGTACTATCGAGATCGTTTAATTATTCCACCAGATGATGAAAGTATCCAGCTTCAGCTACTTCATAGAGCACATAATTCAGGACCTGCTGGCCACCCAGGTAGAGAAAGAGCTATAGACTTGATTAATAGAACCTATTGGTGGCCAGGAATGACAATAGCTGCCAGAAAACTTTGTAAAGGCTGCTTACTATGCACAGAAAAAAACACCCAGACAGTCTCCTTCTGGACCTTTAAAACCTCTACCTCTTCCGATTAAACCATGGACAGATATATCTATAGACTATATTACACCATTTCCCAATTTTGAGGTTAGAAAGCGTAGATTTAAACATATCGCTGGGTCGTAGTTGACCGTTAGACTAAAATGCAACATTTTATCCCAACCAAAAATTTGGAGACTGAAGAACTAGCAGAAGCTTTCGTTGAAAAGATTTGGTCACTACATGGCTCACCAGAGCGAATTGTGTCTGACCGAAGGACTCGGTTTATATCGGCGTTCTGGAGAACTTTATCACAAAGATTGGGAACCACACTAAAACTTTCTTCTGCATATCATTCGGAGACAAATGGTCAAACTGAACGTATCAACGCTGAGGCAGAACAATTTTTTGAGGCTTTACGTAAATTGGGCGCAGGACGACTGGGCTTTGTGGCTTCCGCTTGCCGAATTTGCGGGTAATAATTCAGTCTCTTCCACCACGGGAGTGAGCCCCTTCTTTGCTGATCACGGCTACAATCCAATACTCGGAATTGAGCCTCAGACGCCCGCAGCACCCACACTATCATCTTCACAAAAACAAAAATATTTTAGAGCTCATGAAATAGCCAATTAAAGCTGTTCTTGACCATGTTAGAGCCATGTCAAAAATTGCTCAAGATCGATATGAAAGTAATTCAAATTTTCGACGTACGGATGCGCGATGACTTTTTGTGGGAGATGAGGTTATGGTTAGCACGGAAAACTGGAATATGGGACGACCTGTTAATAAGTTAAACCCATGCTGGGAAGGACCCATTTGTGCCTGGTACGAATGAATTCAGTCAATCAATCAATCATCACATGAAACCTATTTAAGGAATACCTTGGGATATGCCTTCCAAAAGGTCGGAAAATGAGTATGCCTTTAGCAAGGATTACTGTAATGATTGAAGCACACGCGCCACACTCAGCCAGTGTTACAGGCTGTTGCCATGTTTAGTTGTAACCGGAGTTTATCCGGTTCGGTTAAACCTCTAGCCCTCAAGTGCACCTTTTGGCAAGGCTAGCAAAACGCGTGAGGTAAGCCGCTTATGTAAACACT
>JAKRRZ010000075.1:0-35752 GCA_022627015.2 Podosphaera aphanis
TCACTAAAATTGCTATATTTTCCGGTTTTTAGGCCGTCCAATGCAATTTGAATTCGGATCTCTGAAGATTTCATAATAGTAAGTATGGGTGGGGAGTTATTGTGGATTGAAATTATGGTTTCACGTGCGTGAAGGGTGGCGGAATCTAGGGGTAGCGGAATCTAGGGTGGTAGACTTAGGGGTTCGAGCGTAGATAAGGTGCAAGAAAAGATAAATAATGTACTCTACGTATATCATCTATTTTTACAGGTGAATGGATATCAGAGACAATTAAATCTCCTAGGGGCTTGAATTTCAATAACTCCAGCATTTGTCCTACATGCACGCGGGACTTCTATTCCTCTACTACACCACCTAAGGTCCAAGAATTAGATGACCTTTCTCATTCATAATCTGTCTGAAGGCGTAACACCGATGATAAAAGTAAGTAAAACGTAGACTTTGGATCAGACAAATTGAATATCCAATTCAAATACCGTTCAAATTCAGTTTAACCGCAGTCACGAATATCCAGAGAAAAACGTAACAAACATTTGTCGAAGAATACCTTGATCATCTGCACGTACTTTCCGTCTACGATTTCCCGTCTCGAATGCGGGGTGAAGTGTTAACGTTATATCTGGAAACTTCAACGTTGCACGAGGATACTATTCGACCTTTTGAGGTACGCATACATGCGTTGGAAGTTTTCCCTCAGGCCCGTTCGTATATGTCTCTCTCATCTATGGCTTGTTGTCAGGCGGTCGGCTAGTGGCTGATACATGCATCTGACATTTATTGCGACCAGAACCTTGAGAGACAAGCAACGTCGAAACTCTTCACCAACACGGGCCACTTGCCTTAGATGTCTTATACGTGTTCTATGGGGGTTTTGTTTTTTAACTCATTCTGTATGCAGCCTTTAGGCTATGATAGTAGAATTAAATGTTTCAAGTAGTTTAATGTATTTAATATAATTTTTTCTTAAGGAATGTGGACGAGACGAACTGGATGGTATACCACTGATCCATCTGGCCTACTCATTAGAGGGCTTCTAAGTAGCTTAGATGGTATACTACCATAGGGTCTTATGTGAATTTGGGCCAGCCAATCAGAAGAATATGGCAGCCCGTACCCTGATCTGATAACCTTGAGTGCCCCTCGGGTGCTTCTACTTCCTGTAGTCTTGAATATCCATTGTTCGTTCGGCAACTAGCTTACATCAACACGACTTCACACGGCTTACTCGCTGGTTCAAAGGGTTACTTCATCATTTTACATGTCGGCATACGGCTGGCCACAAACAAGTCTTGGATTATTTTCGAGAGTTGAATGTATCACATAGAAAAGGTCAGAATCATAATTTACAAAACTTGATCCTCGAGGCGAGCAGGAAGCCGATTGACGTTCAGTAACGAGAGAAAAATGAGATTGAATCCCGCACTTGAGCATCATCTTAAACTTTAAATGTGAATTAATCGAATCAAAGAGAACTATTTGGAGAACGAAAAATAATCTTGGCCTCCATTAGCTGTGGTCTATCTGCCAGTCTGTCGATCCATCAATGGCTCATCAGCCGGTGCTTATGAGTGAAAACTATTTTACCCTGCGCATATAGATTCAGGGCGCATGCAAGAAAGTGTCTCGGAATTCCTGGGTCGAAGAATATAGGAGCTCATGCAGGTACAATTTGGGTGTTTTTAGGGCCAAATAACGCAGGATACTTTGCAGGAACACTCTTTATTGTTTGTTAAAGCTTAATAAGGCGATGTTGGCTGGGTCAATGATTGATAAGTAAAAGAGCATATCAAAATCAACGGCAATGTGGAATGGAACGATGAAGAACAAGAAGGCTTGACGGACTCACGGATTGCTTTTCTTCGTGGTTTTCTTTATATCAAGGTCTGGGTCAGTCGTTAATATTGCCTGTTTTGATAGTGTTGAAGTTTATTATCGTCAATCCTTGCAATTTTACATGTCCTGTTAGTTTGATTGCGATAGAACAGATCAGGTTAGCGCTAAGACCTGCTAGGGGTCAAAGCTAGATAAGGATACAAGAGGTCTATGCATACCGTGAAGGGTTGATGTATCTATAAACACTCAAGTAGAGTGCGTGGGAAGTAGCGAACTGGTTTTTTTCTTGTGGGCTGTGATAATTGATCATTGGAACTCAAACCGATATATCTCATTATCTATCTAGCTGCTGTTTAGTTCTTAGAGCTTAGTGGATATTTTTATCAGATAGGGCTAGTACATCTTTTCTTCTAGTCTCATCCCAAACGAGCCAGTGTAGCTCAAGATTAAAAGTGAAATCTTTTGGCTTTAATGATGGGAAACTAAAGACCCCCGAGGAGCTTCTCGAGATGGTAGAAGGGTCTTGGAATTTAGGAGATGGTTGAAAAAATGTCGGCAATCTTGCAAGGCTATAATTCAAGCCTCTGGAGGACAAATAAAGGCAGTTGTTAGATGCACATTCGTAAGTCGTTTTTTAAAATAAATATTCCAATTTTCACAAGCCAATCCTGAAATAGTCGAACTTCCCAGCTGGGAAACTACGTTTCGATCAGAAAAAACAATCAATCAAAATCTTATGATTCGAGTGAAAGTTCTACTTTAAGCTAATCTGCCAGAGTTAGTGTCCCAAAAACCCCGATGAAATCCGTGTAGAGTGGACGATTTATGTATCATCTGAAATACTATGTAATGATCAGATCTCAAGTGAGATGTACGTGTACATGTATGCTGACTCCACTCGGAGAAGTGGCGCAGGAGATGAACCACTATATTATTCAGCTCAAGACCTCAGTTCGATGTGAGCAAAAATCAAAAGACTGATGGTTGATAAGGCGTACTTTGATGTATAAGGCTATTTTTAGTCTTTATCTTTGGTCGAAAAGTCGCTGTTGAGCACTGAGATACCTTGTGTCGCGACACACCTGAATTTGTGTAGTATCTGCAAATGAACTAAGGCATGAATGTTCTCGACATTAAAATGAGCCATCCAAATAAATATTCTACCTCTACCATTGATGTTATGGCTTCAGGTAGAGGATGCTTCATGAACCAAAAAGATTCATCGTGCTGATATCAGCTGTCGGCTTTTCAGTCTCCAGACGATGAGCGTGGTATACCGTGCCCATGTGCACCGCTTAATTACAATTATTCTTCCTGTCTCAATATGCATATCATAAAAAGACATCTTGTGGATATTCTCTGAAAGCATCTAATTTCTCTTGAGCAATTGTTTAAGTGTGGTTCTGACTAGATAGAAGCTTTCTGATCAGGTCTGAATTGGCGTGGGGTAGCATATGATAATAGCCAAACTCGTGCATTGACTAGTTTGATTTATCCTGTTTGTTGATAAGGATTAAGCACAAGGCGCTTTGTAAAGTTAGAAAGCGGGAAACATAACCTCTACAGGCTCCCTTGCTGCCTCCCAGGCTAACCAATCCGACCTTGTAGTTCTAAGGCAATTTTTAGCATCTTGTCTATATTCATGAGGACTTAACTCACGGTAGTAAGCCCATTTTGTCAACCTTCCAAATTCCTAATGCTAGTGCTAGTATCTGCATTGCGATGTAGACTCCTTTCACCATAACGAGCTTAGACTTAATTCCGCTGCTTTCGAATTTCTCAAAGACTTGATTTGTGGTAATTAAGCCCATCAAGGGGGTTTTAAAAGCCATAACTACCATCATAATACTAAACATCTGTAGTGTGTTTCCAGACATATACATCATGATTGCAGTCATTGGTAATTGCTTTACGGGAGCCAAAGCAACTTCCCAGGCCTTCTTTAGTTTCAAGATGTCCATCTCGACAGCCGAGGGGGAGGCACGAGCAACAGTTTTTGATCCATGTTGTTTCTATGAACCTTTAGTCGAGATGCAGAAGGACTAGATGTATGCCACTTTTACCTTTGTTGAAGGTGCAGAGAAGCCGGGAGGGTCGGGGATTCCTGTGGGTTTAGACCTGCCAGTTGGTGGAGATTTGAGGTCTTTAATCCACTGGGGGAGGTTTTCATGGCCCATTTTCTTCTATGTGAATCGATGATATATGTGCAGAAGTAATTAATTGAGAATCGACGTGAACTATGTACATGTATGTAGTCTCCAGTAGCTAGATGCGGAACTAAATCGCCGGTCCCGCGATGTTGAAGATCCCTGTCCAAATCATGTTTATGTTATGCTACACTCACTCAACCTTATGACAACATTTCTAAATCCCAGCACTCAATTTCAAGGATAGAAGAGCTCAGAGACGTGTGCAGGCATATGTGAATTGCTAACTAAACTATCGTGTAATCTTCTTACATTTCTGAAACCATTGTGTCGAAAAAGCCAATGAGCCATCAGGAGTGCTAAACAATTCTGCTATCACCATGAGCTCAAGCGGGGGAGATGCGAAGCTCTTTGCCAGAGTACGTCTAGTCATCTATCCTTTTTGAGTAACTTGAGAATCTTGTCGAATTATACGCGGTCTATGTTGTGCCATCAACATGTTCGCACAGGCTTTCAGCTATTAGGCCCCGAATTTTGACCACAACTCTTTGATTACATATGGATTTGAGGATCTCGAGCTTACCAAAATATGTACTCCATAGGGAAAGGTTGCAGAGCTTCGAACCGAACTAAATATTGGAGGAAAGAAAGACAAAAACCATACGGCCAAAAAAATTGCGCTGAAGAAAGTCGTCGCAAACATGACAATGAGCAACAATGATATGGTGGCCCTCTTCCCTGATATTGTGGCTTGCATGGAGATACCGAGCCTCGAGATCAAGAAGATGTCAGTATTTACAATTCCAGGACAACTTCCAACTGACTAGGAACAGGTGCTTTCTATTTCTCGTGAACTACGCTCGCATGAAGCCAGAAATTGCATTGAAAGCGCTTCCTGTGTTACAAGGGGTATGTCACTTCACATATTTGGATACTTTTAAACTAACGAGGGTTTCAGGACATGAATGATTCAAATCCTCTAGTTAGGGCTTTGGCTTTACGAACAATCTCTTACATTCATGTAAGAGAATTTGTAGAAGCTACTGTTCCCCCTACTAAAAATCTTCTACGTGATACCGACCCATATGTACGAAAAACCGCTGCATTCTGCGTAGCAAAACTCTACGACCACGATAGAAGCCTTGTTGAAAGCTCAGATCTAATTGATAGGCTCAACGCAATGTTAAGAGATGATAATCCAACAGTTGTTGCAAGCGCGTTAGCGAGCTTGATGGATATCTGGGAAAGGAGTGATGCTATTAAACTCACTATTGATTACGGAAACGCTTCTAAGATGGTGCAAATACTGCCAGACTGCTCAGAGTAAGCTCTTCATTCCTTTGCCGAAATTTTATCTAAGCGAAAATAGATGGGGTCAAACTTATATTCTTGAGGCCCTGATGTCATACGTACCTCAGGAATCTTCCGAAGCCATGTTGCTCGCGGAGCGCATATCGCCGAGGCTCTCTCACACAAATTCGGCAGTAGTACTTACCTGCATCAGAGTGATTTTATATCTAATGAACTATATTGCTGACGAAACTCAAAGTTCGGGCTTGTGTCGAAAACTTTCCCCGCCTCTAGTTACCTTATTAGCAAAAGGCCCCGAGGTACAATACTTGGCGTTACGAAATGCACTTCTTATCCTTCAAAGGCGTCCTGAAGTATTACGAAATGAGATTCGAGTTTTCTTCTGCAAATATAATGATCCTATATACGTTAAGGTTACTAAACTTGAATTAATCTTCATGTTAGCAAACGAAAACAACATCGAAGAGGTATTGACTGAACTACGTGAATATGCTAGTGAGATTGATGTGCATTTCGTTCGAAAATCAGTTAGAGCGATTGGAAAGCTTGCCATCAAGATTGAGCAAGCGGCCAAACAATGTATCAATACATTACTCGAGCTCGTAGCTACTAAAGTCACATATATTGTGCAGGAAGCAACAGTGGTGATTCGAAATATCTTTCGAAAGTACCCTAATCAGTATGAATCCATCATCTCTACTCTGTGTGAAAACCTTGACTCACTAGACGAGCCCGAAGCGAAGGCGGCGATGATCTGGGTAATTGGACAATATGCTTCACGTATCGAAAACTCCGACCTACTCTTGGAAGATTTCCTCTTTTCGTTTCTAGATGAGCCTGTGGAAGTACAGCTCGCCCTTTTAACGGCAACAGTTAAACTCTTCATTCAACGGCCGACTAAAGGCCAAGATCTTGTCCCCAAAGTACTCAAGTGGGCGACTGAAGACACTGACAATCCAGATTTGAGAGATAGAGGCTATATGTATTGGAGACTCTTATCATCTGATATGGCTACAGCAAAAGCGATCGTAATGGGTGAGAAGCCGCCAATCTCTGCAGAATCTGAGAAATTAGATCCTGCAACGCTCGAGGAGATGTGTCTCAGTGTCGGAACACTCGCGACAGTCTACCTCAAGCCTGTTCAACAAGTCTTTCGGGCTGCTCGGCCCCGAAAGTTAGCAGATAGTCCATGTCTCCAGAAGCATGAATTACCCACCCAAGCCGGGCTTGGCTTAAGTAATACGACCAGCGCTTTAGAAAAAGCTGGAGGCGGCTTGGCTGCCGCAGTTGATGCCGCAGATGAATTTTTTGCCGGCGTCGGAAGTCAGAATATGGCCGCCCTGAACATCAATGGTACTTACGATGACGGTTTTGGGGGTAGTCCGGCTCCTGGTAGAACTGACGCGCTGTTTAGTGTAAGCCAGACAACGCCAGACCAACCTTATCCACCGAGCTCAGGTAACGTATCGCAGGGAGATCTTTTGATGCTGTAGGAGGATTGGGAAATCGAAGGTTGCTACTTCATGGAGTTGGGATTTTAAAAGGGCATGATCTGGTTTCCTGTGTAAATTTTAAGACTATTCTAATGATTCGGGCCTGAGCACTTATACCCCAACATTCACAACTGTCAATGGAGTTTTCAATGTGTCTACACGTACTTGTGATTTGAGGCCTACATCACCCAATAAATCGAACGAAACTCTGAACGACTGCTTCACGTCTTATTCAATTTCTCATAACGAGACCGTTGCTCATCAGGCATCTTTTGGCTATTCTCACAATTTTGACACCGAAAAGCCAATAGTCAGTGTCTCTGTCCTTTTCCATGATAAAAAGGTCCAGATATCGTCTCGATGGAGTGATGATCGATGAGCTTAACGTTTTTTCGTTCGCGTTTCGGCGTTGGTCGAGCGTTTTGAATGCCTATGAAGGACCGTCGCTCTACGGCATGTACTAGCACCATGAGGTTGGATTACTCTCGCCTATACTACGCCTATCTTCAAACGCATCTTTGACGAATTTACTCATTTTCATCAGATGATGCTGATGAAGCTGATGAAGAGATTTCAGGCGTCACGTAATTTCTTCCTTTTCTGACTCCGCAAGAGGTCATTTACTTCATTTCATATTGAACTTCGGCGTGGAGGTCGGAAAGTCATGGAGATGTCTTTCGTCTTCTAATCGGCTCCTGACACACGACATCTTTGAGCTTTCCACCCACCAGAGCTTGACGCTCATAATTGACCTACATTTTACCGAGCAGAATGCTGCCTGTTTTATCTTTCAATTTTCACTGATTCGTTCGAGGATATGGTGGTTCTTCTATTTCATTACATACAACTCTGTGTGCACGAGGAATGGAAAATAACACAAGGATGTTGGAGAAAGATTCTGCGATTGAGGTGCCTGAGGGAACCAGTACTGAGAATTTCTCGCCATGATGGAAGGAAACCTGGGCGAGACTGAAAGATGGTACAAAGTGAACGTACATGTATATATGAACTAACGCATTCTCTCGAGTTGTTTCATTTTGGAATTGATGCTATAGCCTATTGCGGTTGTTGCGTTTTTGATCTTCGAATGTGCTATGGTAGCCACTGGTGGGAGGAGATAGACCGGCTCGAGTGGAGCCATTCATGACGTTCGTGTCAGGTAAACTGGTACGCGAATGCATCGAGCGAGGAGGATGCATTCCAAACTTTGACATGTCGGCCCAAGGATTTAAGTTAGTTACGTGCCTTGGTTACGGTATGTGTGCATGCTCCAAGAACGATCTGAGCGTGATTCAACTCCATCCCAGATAATTACACAAGAAGCATGAAGTGCGTGACCTGAACCGTGGTGATATTTGTGCAAGATGTGACAGATCTGTAGAGACGGGCTTTCCTTGGAAATTCGAGTTGAAGCTGAAGAAGCTTTTACCCACGCTCACTCACGACAGGATGAATTCCACATAAAATGTATTGATGGAGATCAAGGGCCCCAGAACTACGTAGTTCCACTACTCGAATTCAATGGAACGTACCCTGGCAAAATCCATCTCGAGGTTTGAAAATTTCCTGTTTGCAAACTATGCTTGCGGGTGACGAGGTATACGGGATTCTGAAGCGGACCGCACAGGCATTAATAAGCGCGTATTAACTTAAGATTTGCAAAGACAAAACAAATGTTCGTTATCATCAATACGAATGGATATCATGGGTCGGATGGTGGTGTGGTATACCGTCAGGGCCGTTCTCCCAAGTAGAGTCTGGGCAGCTTGGACACATGCCCCACTCGAGACAGGAGAAAGCTGGTTCGAATCCAGTAAGACCCGTTAACCACATTCTCTCGCGGTGGTGTTTTTCTCATAGCTTGATGAAAGCATATTCAGATAACCACGGATTTATCCCGCATTTCCCTGTGGTGGGTATTCACGGAAGAGGTTACATGTCGCAAGACGTTATCCTCGTAGTGGTATCTGCAAATGAAATCTGAGTATGTGTGTTCCAGAACGTCAAAATGAGTCATTCTTTGAGAAACACACCTTCCGTAATCATACGTGTCATGGCTTCAGGCTGCATACACAAGAATGATTTAAAAAAAAATATATCAAAATTCCCTGCCAAACACGAAGAAAACCTCCAACAACAAAGTTATGGGTTGCAACCATTCATGAAGAAACATTCTTTTCTCTACTACACACTCATTTAGCTCCAATACTCCCTCTTACAGATAAATGTTGTGCAAGCCTTGATTGTAGAGCAGAGAAAATTATTCAAATCCTATATAGCTGCTTTTCTGGATCAGCAAAAAGATCCATCCCCCACAACAGGGGACAACCATGATGGAATCAAGATTGTAAAGCAGCCAAGAAGAAGTACCGTGACCTTTCTCGGACTGGTAATGCAACATTCGAAGAAAAAAAAGCCTTTCGTAAAGTCATTATCGTAAAGTCATTAAAAGGGCGAAAATTGCTTTCTGCCGAAAAATCATGGATGAAGCTGCAAACGCAAAAACAGTCTTTAGCATAGCAAAGTGGCATAAATCAAGAGGGCAATTTATTTCCTCTTCTCTAAAAGATCCAAATGATCCAGATCGCCCAGTCGCCGAAAGCAAGGGCGATCTCCTAGCGAGATGCCTTTTGTTTAATCAATCAGAGGTTGAAGATATTCCACTATCAAGTCAAGCGGTTGCAAGCAATCCTCTTCCTTTCCTCAAGGTCACTTCAGAATAAATCTCAAGATCTATCTTAAGAGCCGGCAATACCACACCTGGCAAGGACTAAATCCCTACAGCCGTTTTAAGACTGGCCTGGCCACAAATTGCAGACCTAGTAAAGGATTTGTTTCAAGCATGCTTAGATACTGGACATCACCCAAAATGCCTTCGCACGGCAATTCTAGCAATAATCGAGAAGCCAAAAAAGCTAGATATGTCTTCACCTAGATCCTATAGACCAATCGCGCTTCTTTCTGTGCTGGGTAAAGGACTCGAAAGGCTAGTAGCTAAGCGGATGTCGTGGATTGCTATAATGCACAAGCTCCCACTCGATAGTAACTTGGGGCACTACTACTGCGGTCCAGTGTTGATCTAACAACTTACCTGATCCATGATATTGAGAACGTTCTAGCTAGAGGAGAGACTGCTTCAATTGCTTCACTGGACTTCAATGCGGTGCTGCCTGGTAGACTCGTTCGGCGCTTAAGAGAGCAAGGCTGGCCTTTCAAACTTTGCAACCGGGTTGGATCATTTGCAACTGAGCGCGAAGTTTGTATCCGTCTAGATGAGATTATCGGTGAACCGAGGCCAATCTACAGTAGAATCCCTCAGGGTTCCCCAATATCTCCGATTCTCTTCGTGCTATACATCTCACCTCTTTTCAGGTTAAATGACCTCCAGAAAGCCTTTGTTTATGCTGACGACTTTACTGTCTTAGCGATATCTTCCTTCCTGCAGGAAAACACCGAAAAAGTAAGGACAGCAGTCAACGAGGCGCTACGGTGGGGCATCAATGAAGGCGTAACTTTTGACCCTGGCAAATCTGAGCTACTCCACTTCTCTCGGAGGAATAGAGACAAATATCTCAGCCCCCAGGTATATACAAATGAGCTTATTATTATGGAGGACACTCAAAAGCCTTACCTAAAATGGCTAGGAGTCCACTTCGACAAAAAACTTACATTTAAACATCACGTTAAAATCCAGGCTGCTAAAGCACTCAAGATTGCCAATGCTCTCCGGTGTATAGGAAACACAACCCAGAGAGTCTCACCTAAACTCTCAAAACAAATGGTCTCTGCTTGTATATTACCAGTTACACATTTGAGAGCTGAGACCTGGTGGCCCGGCAAGAGCAGGGTTAACAAGAGGGAAAGTAGTAAGCAATAGGGTTGGATCCCACCTAGAAGCTCTAGATAAAGTACATGGAGCGTGCGCAAGAGCCATTCTCCCAGTGTTCTGCACGACTCCTTCAACTGCCCTACTAAGAGAGACGGGCATCTCCCCGGCACTGTGACGGCTTATAAGCCTATATCGTTCCTGCAGACTACGATGTTTATCGCAGTCAACTAATTAATCATCGTCATGTGACTAGGTTGATGAGCGTTGATTGTAACACCAACCTCTAATATTAATCACACTCTCCGGTCGCTAAGGGCACGAGCCAGCTCGGAAATAGCTCAAATATTCTAGATACTGACAGCAAGGTATTGAACTTCTTTTTATGTGTTACTTGAAAAGTATATAACTAGTCTATAGATCCTCTTGAGACAGCCAGTGAAAATATAAACTACCTTTTGATACTCAAGAGCTCAAGGCCTTTTTATCTAAAACCGTGACATATATTTTCACTCTTCTATCAGTTCAATCAGTTGGTTCAGTAATCATATGAGCGTTGACAACATTCAAAAGAAGCTTCAAGAAGTTAGCCTCCAAGAAATCAAAGTCAGCAATATTTCAGAAAGAATGGCGGCACCAGTATCTAGGGAAGAGTTCAACCGCCTACAAAATACTTTAAAGCAGCTATTAGCTAATCAGGCAAACGAAACCAAGTCATCAAATGCAGGAACTGTCATCATAGAAAAGGACCCGCCACCCGAACACGGAAAAGGATTGAAACCAACTAAGCTTCCCGAATACCATGGTGACCGATCGACATATCCATCATGGAGAACGGTAGTCCTCGATATCTTCCGAATGGATTGGAATGTATTTGGGTATGATGATTCAAGATCTTTTATCATGACTTACGGGGCATTAAAGGGGTCAGCACTAAAGAGAGCTGGCCCTTTTTATGAAGCTGGAGGAGTACATGGTACTAGGAAACTGGAAGATTTTTTTGGGATTTTTAGACCGTCTTAATTTGGATCCATTATGGACCGCCAGAGCTAACACAGAGCTTCACGCCATGAAAACGAGAGACAATCAGCGTTGGCCAGACTTTCTAGCTACCTGGTTTAATAAGCTAACGGAAGCGCGGGGAGATTTTTGGGATGATCGAAATAAAATCTCAATGCTTCAAGCCGCTCTCAGTGACAAGCTTATTAAAACAACGGCTGGTAATCATTTAATTCCAAACGATGATTTTGATGAATTCGTTAGAAAATTTAACCAGGTTGCTCAGTAGTTAGAGATGGTAGAGGTTAGAATAAGAAGTCACCATATTAAACCACAAGAAAATTTTAGAGGTCGGCCTGTTGACGGATCAGTTGATGTTGATTACAACAGAGCAAGTCCAAACAAATACAGTTAATTATCTAAATCTAGGAAAAGATGGCGGAGAGCACTTTTACTTAATATATACACTGTTTGGATCTGCGTTTATCCGTACTCAGAGCTCTGTCCTTTCTCGTGACGAGTTCTCTGTTCCTTCCGTCAACTAAACCTCCCGAGTCCTCATCCGAGGTTCTATCTCGCTTAACTGTCGTATTTTGAAGTCATCTCGCTTATCGTATTACAAAATACGGACTCGTATAGGATATCCATGCAGTACTGGCGCAGCTAGTATCCCTCAAGGGTTGAACCCGTAACAGGCCTACGAATATCAATCAATCAAATCATGATGTCGAAAAACAGCAAGGACCTGTTGAATACAGGGAAATTCAAGAACAAGTTGTGTTGGAAACACAAACATTTGATGTCCTCAACACATCTGTGTGTTTCAGTTTGTGATTGTTCCCGACAAAGATCGGATGATGCCTGTTGAAACTTGGCACCCGGAAGATGCTTTCAGTATCATGTTTGAAGGAAAAATTATGTCTGAACGGAGAATTATGTCTTCTGTTCATAATATCTTGTAGTTATAAGTACTGTGGTGTTTACCATAGGAAAAAGATTAAGCGTTTAAATTATAACTTTACTGAACACATCTTTTGATATTCTTTAAAATCTTAACAAGTTGAACAAGTTGATTCATCTGGAGATACAATAATGGGTGGTGTTGACGTAGCTGGAGTATCCAATGGGGCTCAGAGGCGAGCAAAGTGGAACAACCCGGAACAATTGGATCGATTGAGGAGGGAAGGCATGTATTTCCGTTGTGAACGGGTAGGCTGCGCTAGTAATTGATGCCTACTGTTACCTGCTCGTAGACCAAGTAATAAGGGTCCCAGGGTGAATAGTGTTGTTTTACCGGAAATTGACCCATCAGAATATGAAGAAGAGATCACGAAATCAGACTTCGGAAACAGTAATTCGGAAAACTAAGTGCTCCCGGTCATAGTCGCGCCTGGGAGCCGCAGTGTGGTTATAATGGAGAAGATGGAATGAGTACAAGTCCGTTTTTAGTTAATGCTTCAATAAATGATGCATTAATGGTACAAGCCTTGATTGATAACGGTTGTTTGTGCTCTGGTATTATTGATGATGCTCTTTCGTCTCGATTAAATCTACCGCGCATCAGTATATCTCCAAGGAAACTTGAGACGGCTGAGAACTCGTCTAAGAATAAGCCAGTTGTAGACTCGATGACATATCTCTCACTTGACTTAGATGGATTTTTTATGGAGAAGTTATGGTTTTACATCGTACCTTTCAGTGCTCATAAAATGATTCTAGGGAAAAAATGGCTCGAAGATCATGATGCAATGATCCACTCCAAAGACTAGATGCTAGAACTAAAGAGGCATAATATAAATATATTCAGCGTACGGCGTTGGAGACAAGATCTGAGAAACGTAGCTTGACCAAGATATGCGTCAGCAGAATCTTTAGCTTCGATGGCAAAGACTGTCCCTATATGTAAGGTGATCATTGAAGGTATCAGCAAGGCTCTTCGCGGAAATGTTATAGTTATGAGCTACTGGAGGACGCTGTAATGTATCGATGAGACTGTTCTTCAACTACACAATGTATGGTGCAGAAATGGTGGGAATGACTGAGTGTGAATATAATGATATTTGTTAATAATAAGCCATCTGATGATATGTACAGAGGAAGAGATATCTTATATACACCAGGATTACAGTTGTACACCGGTCCCTGATTCTGATGATAGATTACGGAATGTTCTAGCATCGTCTTGTGTCTTCTATGGACTGTGCGCGATACCAGTACTGGATTCCATGAAGTTCCACAGCATTCCATCCCATACTGGTCTGACAACCGTCACTGACGATCCTAATACCTTGACCTAGCCAGCACAACAGGAAAACCTAGTTTCTCAGTTGAGGAGGCCCGAAATCGATTGCCCGAACAAATTAAAAGCTTTGCCCATCATTTTGCTGGTAGTGAAGGGGCTAATGATCTACCTTCCTCTAGAGGACATCTTGATCATGCTATTAATTTTCGTCAAGAAAGTGGTAAATCGATGTCACAACCATGGGGGCCCATATATAATATGCCCCGAGAAGAGCTTCTGGTATTAAGAAAGACCCTAACAGATCTTTTGGAAAAAGGGTGGATCCGTCCCAGTAGTTCCCCAGCAGCAGCTCCAGTATTATTTGCTAGGAAGCCAAATCGAGGATTACGCTTCTGTGTTGATTACCGGGGCCTCAATGCAAATACTATGCCTAATCGATATCCGCTCCCAATATTCAAGGAAACACTACGTCAGTTGTCAAAAGCGAAGTGTTTCACATCACAGGATGTTAAGGCAGCCTTTCACCGAGTCAGAATAAGGGAGGATGATGAATGGATGACGACATTCCGTTGTCGATTTGGACTTTTTGAATGGCTCGTAACACCTTTTGGCTTGATTAATGCACCCGCAACGTTTCAGAGGTATATAAACGAGCAGTTACAAGAGCATCTAGATATTGATGCCACAGCGCATATGGATGATATCCTCGCTTACACAGATGGAAGTAAAGAAGAACATTGGAGTACTGTGCAAAAAATATTGTGCAAGCTTGAGAAAGCTGGACTTTATCTTGACATTGATAAGTATGACTTTTTATGCCAAAAAGTCAAGTTCCTAGGTTTTATAATAGAAGCAGGCACAGGTATTATTACCGATCCAGAAAAACTAAAAGCCATTTCAAAATTGAAAGCACCTAATACTGTCAGAGGCGTACGCTCGTTTTTAGGTTTTGCGAATTTTTACCGTTGCTTCATAGACATGTTTTCTGAAATTGCGGCACCACTAATTAATCTAACAAAGAAAAACACACCATGGCATTGGGGTGAAGAAGAAGAAGACTCAGCCTTCGAAAAACTAAAAAGAATCCTTGCCTCAACGCCAATACTATCTCAATGGAATCCAGAGCGGGACACAGTTTTAGAGGCGGATTGTTCAGGCTATGCTCTCGGTGGTTGTTAATCACAACTAGATGATCAAAAAAGGCTCCGTCCTGTTGCATATTTCTCAAAGAGATTATCTGTTGCAGAAGTTAACTATCCAATTCATGATCAAGAAATGCTTGCAATTGCAGAGTGCCTCAAAGAAAGGCAGGCAGAATTGAAATCAGTTGCACGGCCCTTTAAAATTCTAACCGATCATAGAAATCTCTCTTATTTTACATCGAAAAGGCTATTAAATGAAAGACAAGTTAGATACAATGATGTTTTGCAGCAGTCTAATTTTGAGCTTAAGTGGCGGTCGGGGAAATCTAGTGAGCGACCCGATGCATTATTTAGACGTCAGCAAGATAAACCAATAGGGCTTGAAGATGAACGAAACGCTGGTAGATTAATGTGATTATTGCCAAAACTTACCTTGAATCCTGTTAACACTTCACAAAGGGATTTGGATGAAGGAAGAAATATAGACTTAGCTACAGAGGCCAGGTTATTTGAAGATGACGAAATACAGTCTCTATGGGCAAAAGCAGTTGAAATAGACGAGGACTGGATACGTGCTCGCAATGTAGTAAGAGCAGGTGAAAGATGCTTTCCGCCTGATATTGCTATTAAGTATAAAGCTAATATAGCTGAATTTACCGTAGCGGCGGACGGAGTGCTGCGAGGAAGAGAGAATAGAGTATGGGTACCGGATTACGAGCCACTTCGAACATCCATTTTACAGTACACGCACGACAGTCATCTTGCGGGACATCCAGGAAAAGACACTATGATTGGTATTATTTTACGCCGATGGTTCTGGCCAAAATTAAGAGAATCAGTTCGGCGATTCATACGAAACTGATGTTTGTGGTCGAACGACTGTCTGGAGGGAAGCAATGGCGGGATTTCTTCGTTCGTTACCAATACCCGAACGGTTAGGTAGTGAACTCACAATTGATTTCGTGACTGATATGCCACCATCCAGTGGATGCACAAATATCATGGTGATCACAGATCGCTTATCAAAAGAGATTTTCGCTTTCGGTAAAAATTCGATGGCCTCAGAAGTATGTGCTAAAGCATTCATCGACCGATATTATCGCTATCACGGATTCCCACGATACCTTACTAGTGATCGGGGTTGTGATTGGGTAAGCCACTTCTGGAAAACTTTTTGTGAAGTAACTGGAATATCGCAACGTCTTACTACAGCATACCATCCCCAATCAAACGCAAGCGAAGGAGCTGAGCAAGAGATATTCAAGTACCTTCGAGCATTTTCATGTTATGCACAGAATAATTGGATGGATTTGCTACCAATGACCCAACTAGTCCTTAATGCGAGACCTAATTCAGCTATCGGAAGTATCAGCTCGTTTTTTTGAAGACACGGCTACGAGTTGGATCCTTTGATGGAGCCGACACCCACCGACAAAAATAAGTCACGCCATCCTGGAAAATTAGCAGCATTAAAATTTATGCAAAGGTTAAAAGAGGTGACAGATTTTGCTCAAGCGGCGATGGCTTCTGTGCAGCAACGGAATGAGTCAAATGGTAATATGCTGCGTAGGCAGCCCGAGAGATTCATAGTAGGCAACAAAGTCTGGCTAAACTTACGCCATATCCAATCACCCCAACTGTCAAAAAAATTAGCTTGGCAGCACGCGAAATATGAAGTTACAAATGTTCCTGACGCGTTAATCGTAGAACTAAATGTGCCAGGCAATATTCATAAGCGTTTTCACGTCGAATTGGTAAAGCGAGCCGATACCGATCCATTCCCCAGTCAATATCGCGATGATGCACGAAATCCCCCCATTATCGACAACTTGGAGGAGCCCGAATATGAAGTTGAGTCTATACTTCGTGCTAGAACAATTCGCCCCGGTCGTGGAACTTTTCGACAACCATTAGTTAAATGGGTTAGCGAAGCAAATCCAACATGGGAACCAGTAGAATCTATCCAGGATACTGAAGCCTTGGATACCTTCGAAAATTTATATGGCCCCGTAGATAAAAACGACGGACCTTCAGATACTAGCGTTAGGACCTTTGTAGGCCCGGCTGAACATAATACTATGCGCCGGCGGCGGGAGCGGCAGCGGGAGCGTAAGAAGATCAAAAAACAAAAACAGCACTTACTTCTATGATGCTTTACTAGACCATAAGGTACTAATAATAGACTGATTACACCTTATAGATAAACAAGATAGAGGGGCCTTGTGATGGCTTGTAAGCCTATATTGTTCCTGCAGACTACTTGTTTTTTCCTTATTTAGCGTCGTGCCGGCGCACGGCTACGAGTCTTAAAATGAAACGTGCCAGTTAGCTCAGCCTATAATAGCTACCCGACGCGCCAGTGCCCCGAAGAACCTGGCCTCTACTCACAGATCCGGGCCTCTCTGCCGAGAACCTTTCTGCCTAAAATAAAAATATGGAGATGACCCTTCCACTGGGTCTGATACCTGTCTTGAACATTGTAGGGGATACCCTGTAACAGGATTAGTTGAAAGAAGACGTGAAGGATACACCTTATAACATAAGAAAAAGAAAAAACTTAGTAAAAAAGAAAATAGTAGACGTACCGAACACTGATAGAAGAGTTCTTTATGTCAACGGGGCACACTAGCGGCGGAGCTGTATTTCATCAAAATAGGAGGTAGCCTGAAGCCAGTTGTTGAAAGATTTACCTCCCTCCACAGTGCCTAATACCCATCGGATTCCGGGGCTCGGGTGTCAAGGTCCGCCTTTTAAGCGAGCGCGGTTCCGGCCTAGTCGGCAGAAAAAGAAGTGATCGGGTGATTTCTCCTGCCCGCAGGTGCAGGTCAGGAGTGCGTTTTGATGTTGGCAACGGCGATGGTACCTGCAAATTCTCTATGACCAGAACGGGCCGCCAGAAGTAAACCAATCGTGCGTCGATCGAAGCTCGCTAGTTCTGGGGAGGTTTTTGCATTCGCTGGGATTCTGAGCTCTCTACTACTGCTGGCCCGCATAAAGGTCGAATTGCTTGAGGATATGCAAGTCTATATGCAGGTGACAATTCTTTTTCCTTGGTCAAAGCATAGAGAGAGGGAAGGAGAGAAGTTCTGAAATTCTGCTGAAAGCCATTCCCCCCGACTTTAAGATCAGTTCCGCTTCACTTTCATTCATCACCTATTACTATCTAATTTCACTGTTGACGGCGCTACAGACGAAAAAAATCCACTTTGGAGTGGAAAATATGAAACTGAGCAGTTTGTTATTCACAATTGACAAAGTTCAAGTTACTAAAATAATTTTTCATTAAGTTAAAACGTATTTAGTAGACGTCAAAAATGAATGAAAGTGATATGGAAACTACTCTCAAAGTCGGGGGGAATGGCTCTCAGCGAAATTTCAGACCTTCTCGCCTTCCCCTCTCTCTGTGCTTTGACCAAGGAAAAGAATTTTCACCTGCATATAGACTTGCATATCCTCAAGCAATTCGACCTTTATGCGGGCCAGCAGTAGTATGTCTATCTGGAGCATTCCTGGACGAGTAAGTGGCTACAGAGGCTTCATATCGTGCTTTGATTTCTCGTTTTGCTCGTGCATTTGACGGGGCGAGGGAGTCGGCAGTTTCGTTGCTGAGGATACCGATATATGCTGGGCACCAGCGTATATTTCCTGCAGACTACGCTACGATGTTTATCGCAGTCAACTAATTAATCATCGTCATGTGACTATATTGATAAGCGTTGATTGTAACACCAACCTCTAATAATAATCACACACTCTCCGGTCGCTAAGGGCACGAGCCAGCTCGGAAATAGCTTAAATATTCTAGATACCGACAGCAAGGTATCGAACTTCTTTCTATGTGTTACTTGAAAAGTATATAACTAGTCTATAGATCCTCTCTAGCCAGCCAATTAAAATATAAACTACCTATTGATACTCAAGAGCTCAAGGCCTTTTTATCTAAAACCGCGACAGGCACAAATTCACCTCCTGCCAAGACAAGATTTTCTCGCTAGTGCAAAACTGTCCCACCCTCTGAATAATTTGATCCGCTGGCTCACCCATCGTGGGAGATCAAAGAATCTAGAGAAAATTCGCTCCTCCGAGTCGGTGCTCCCCCAGTATCCAACGAGCGAAGAGTCGACAGCTACCAAACCTTTTTACAAAACATACCAAAAAATGACATTTTAGTGTCTATTGATGGCTCAAACAACCTAGTGGTAACGCTAGTAGTGGTTATGCTATCTATCAGCTAGGA
The DNA here is from genome assembly GCA_022627015.2 of Podosphaera aphanis. NCBI lineage: Eukaryota > Fungi > Ascomycota > Leotiomycetes > Helotiales > Erysiphaceae > Podosphaera > Podosphaera aphanis. The sequence continues at coordinate 19,231 of JAKRRZ010000075.1, forward strand.
ATAAAAGACTGTTCAGGTGCCATCCCTCTCGAAAACATCAAAGAAATTTTTGACGCAGAAGCATTTGCCGCCCTTTGTGGGATTGAAAAGGCTGTCAGCCTATCCTCAGCCCGCTTCACAAGTAATGTCTGGGGAATATTGGATAACCTGGAGGTCGCTTTACAACTTCTTTCTGGACTTTGTAAGTCTTCATCGCAGAGTATATTTTCAAGAGCGACCGAACTCGCCGACAAATGGAAGGCAAGAGAGCGGCTCCCCCACACTTCTGTGGGACAGGTTAGCATCAGGCGAGTCCCAGGACATTCTGGGTCGAAGGGAACAAACTTGCCGATCTTGAAGCAAAGAAAGGCGCTAGTATTTCATATCTGAACCCGCCCGTTCACTCTTTGGCATCACTGAAGAATTGGCAAGAAGCCAGAGAAAAAGAAAATGGAGAAGAATGGTAGAGAGAGAACATCCGGCAACCTTACTCCAAACTAAACATTAACAGCGCTCCTCGTGCTCCTAAAGAGCTTCTATTCACACGTAGGAGTCTAGGTCAACTGATTGCTGCTAGGACAGCGCATGGAGATTTTGCGTCTTATCCTAGTCGTTTTAATCACAAGGAGGCTAGAATGGAATGTCTCTGTGGGTCTCGGAAGACACCTACTCATTTCCTTTTTTGTCAAATTCTCCAACGTCGTGGCTGCCACCCTGCAGGGCCTATAAATCAACTCCTTCTAGCGTCCTCTGGCCCGAATGGGAAAGGGGTCACGTATAATAACCACGGGCCCTATAGAGACGTCAAATAGAATACACACATACTCTGACAAATTAGTACATCTCATACATAAAATGGCCTTCACGACTCCAGAACGTCCAGTAGTGAATAACAACGCTCCCTTTCACAAGAGAGCCGAAACAATTGTAAATTTTGTGCGAGAAATATCTCTCGCATGAACGAACTGCCGAACTCAGCAGCCCTTGACCCAGTTGAAAGTGTTTAAAATTTACTCAGGGGCCATTCGGGAACTTCGAAAGCACTAGTAATTCCGTTACAGTGCCCTTGTACGCTCTAGCCATAGCAGTTAATCAATAGTGATACGACGACAACAAATAACTGTAGTATGCGCTTCTGCATAAGTAACCATAATTCGAGGTAACACTGAACGAAAGTTGATAGATTTGTAACAACGGCTTCTGCGGGCGTAGGCGCCACTGCAGCACTTAAGGCTGTAATTCTAGCAAGGCGATTTGGGGAGAAGATATTTGTTTTACTGGACAATCAGGCAGCTGTTCAGGCATTACAGACAGGAAAGTCAACTTCTTGCCTCCAGAAAACACGCATTTTTCATCACGTCGCCAGAAAAGTTAACGCAGTAGTGAGATGGGTTCCAGGCCACTCAAAGATTACCGGGAATGAAGAGGCAGATGAGCAAGCTCGAGCTGCACTACAAGAACTACCAGCGCCATAATGCACACCGGAATATATTACTTTAGCCTATCTTCGTCGACTTATGTACCAGCGTCGACAGGATCTAATCAACGAGTGGTGGTCAAAAGTATCAACAGCTCGATATAAAGAGTTAGATCTCCAAATGCGTCGTCGTCAGCCGCCAGAGCTTCATCTTTCTCGTCGACTACTCCCCGGACTCCTAGCGGCAAGAACAGGCTACGAAGATTTTGCGGCGTATCCCCGTTGCTTTCACCATGAAGATGCGAATTTAGAATGCGATTGCGGGCTTGAGAATTCGCCCACCCATTTCTTTCGCTGTCGAAAAAATGCCGCCCAGGTACGGAAGCCTAGGAAGGGGGCCACATTGAATGATGACATTAATCAACTTCTGGGGCCTCAGTGTGTTGGGTAGTTTACAGAATTCGCCAGGGAAACAGGCTGTTTCGGGAGTCTGCCTGCACACTCATCCTCTGCTGGACGCGAGGATCGTAGTCGTCTAGGTGCCAGAAGTTAACGTTGGGCAGGGCTGTAAACTTGTGTGAGAGATGCGGGTTCAGCCCACGAATTAGTTTTCATTTGCTCGAAGTTTTGGGGTTAGGGTCATATTATAAATGGGGTTTTGCGTTGTTTGATATTGTCATGGTGAGCAGCATTATTACATAGTTGGTGCGAACGAGTAGGGCACGCTTTCGGGCGTGATCCCTGCCGGCTCCACCGGTCCTGCACCCTAAACGGACATGGGGCTCCATCTTAGGACCTTCACGTAGACAAATAAATCTAATTAAATACACGGCTTCTGGGGGCCGGTGGCTCATAGGACTGGCAGCTCGTAACATTGGCGGCTCAGAAGGATCCCTGCGCAAACGTGACAGCTCACAGCTACATTTACATGTAATAATTACTTGTGATTTGGTTACACAACCCAACATACAGCTTCTCGTCGTCGATTATCCAACACCGCACCAACTACGCTGTCATCAAATCATCAAATCTCAGCTTCTCCTTGGCCTTCTAAATAGAGATTAGAAGTTTTCTCATGTGGATGAAGTAGCGTGGTTACAAACCGATTTCCGTTCTGTATTACTAATGCACTTGCGAGAGTATATACATGCATGCATACATCCATAACACGCGTATGGTAGCAAATTCCTATACGAGAAAAAGCTGCATTCAAGTCTGTCTAATGCTAACTACACATATACTCGGGTAGGTTTCTAGTCTAACATTCGACGAGTAATTGTAAATAAATGACCAAACAAAACCAAACAACTATTCAGACGGAGGAGCTTCCAAATTCATCCTCTCTAAGACAGTGAGATCCAGAAGGACTTTGACCCTCTTCTGAACGCGTCAAAACGTATGTGGCTAATGGAGATGTCGCTTGGCGACTTTTTGCAAGGCTGGCGCCATGAATACGACAGTATATGCCGCAACTTAATTTTTGCGAACGTACTTGTCCCTTCTCGACTTACGATTCCAACCTACCCAGAGCCTTTTGCGTGCTAGAACGAATTCGGTCGTCTCAGTTGAGAAGACACCTAGACATGTCAAGGTCAGTAAATAAAATATAGTACATGTTGTGGTGTTCTCTTGTACTTAAACCTTGAGATTTTATTTATCTCACAAGAGAGTCCTAGTCCAATTTCAATGTCCGAGAGCTGTGAATTGGATCGATTTTGCTCAAAAGGCAGGGATGTATCATGTTCGAAGGATTTCATATCTCGCCCGCCCAGCTTAGGGAGGCGGTGGAGGCATTGTTGAGGATAAAAGCGTAGATTTTTTAGTGGTAAATAATTCGTGATCGATGAGCGAAGCGGCTACTGTCGGAACATCTCTGCTCTCTGTAGTAGATCGTTCTAGAATGAATTCAAATTCTGCATTGACTAGTTCCGTAGGCTCTTTGTCTTCGGCCGAAGGTACATTTGGTTCTTCAATGTCAGCTGATTCCCGTATGTTAGCGTGTTGGGAGTATAGTAGCTCTTTAAATGAGTCTTTTATTCTGATTTCACCCTGAGGTATCTCGGACTCATTGGCAGTTTTCTGGGGGGCAGATGCTGTTGCAAATAAGTAATTAGCTGTAACAGAGGTAACGCTTTTTTGCACGATAGCTTCTGGATCGTTATTGTTGAGTTCTACGGGTAGAATTTTGACTGCTGTTCCCATCATGGCCAACTTGTCATGACTTGCGTGATGTTTTCGTTAGAAAGGAGGGTAGTCTGCGTCTGCCGGGGTAGGGTCTATCAGAAGTCCTGGTAAGGTTACGCGTAATGGCTCTCGTGGCGGCGTTTAGCCTGACTATTGCTGATTGATTTTGAGATTTCTGCTGAAGTGATTTGGGCTAGATATGAAGAGACACTATGGGGCTTTAATCGATTTAAAACAATTGGTGGCCGATGAATAAGTCGCAATAGTTATCTCTATGTTGATTATCACGAGTGGTACATAATTGAGATTAAGAAAACGTGGAACGAAGACAGTCGGACATCGATTACCCTCTGGGAGATACTTACCTCAGGATTGATTGGTTACCTTGAGAGCTGCTTCGAGCGGCTAGCTTGTTGGAGCCATAAACTCAACCTACAACCATTAAATATCGAAAAACGCTTTTGCGCACCAATCAGGCCATGAGCTGTTCCCTGGGAATAAGCGATACTCGCTTTAACATTAGCGCATATTTAATCGCTATATTAAGCGAAGCGCAGAAATGCTATTAAGCACTGGGATTGGCTCTTGAGCCAACTGAAAGGTATTAGGACGGCATCTCAAAACGGGGTCTTCACGCTATGATAACTACTAGTAAATCGCTTGCCCCGCCACTTATCCTGCAACGAGAGCATCAGCGTCCAAAGTTCTCAAATTTTGTGACGAAGACGTGCTGATTCCATCTTGGCTCGTAGATGACTACAACTATTGCTTTTGAAGATTGAAATACGATGCGAGGATCGGAAAAGTTTGGTGTGACTATATTGGTCCGAGAGACCAACTCGTGGGCTATGAGGCATTATCGCGCTCAAGTTGCGAAGAGATGATTCCGTATACCTCGGCTTGCGATCTATTTCACTCTCTAGCTCATCCTAGATTTGCGTCAGAGATCTGCTAGAATATATCTACGTTAAAGGCTTTGACTGATAACTGCAAATACGACGACACTCAAGTCTGTGCTGGAGCTATCGTTAGAATGCTTCCATTTTTTTCCGGCCGAATAGAATTCTTTGGACCTTGAAACGAATAATCAGCAGAAATTGAGTATCGAAGAGAAATGCATCTGAGACCAACTGATTCTGGAACTGGTTCTGATTGATCAAAATCGAGTGTGTGTTTGTGTGTGTTTACATTTAGCGCCAAGGAGACTTATAGAGTTAACATTGAGTGATATAATTTTTTTGCTGCATCACGGAATCGATGTATTCTCAGCGAATCTTGCTCTCTTGGATCAAGGTTAGTAGAGTGGGCGGGGAAGGTCTCGTGACTGATTGATGCCCAGGTGACTGAGGATTAAGTGGGAGTGGATCTAATTGCATCGATGGTTCGGGAGATCTATCACTCAGCTTCTTGCGGTTTCGCCTAAGTCTCAGTCGGAGCAACAGTGATTAATTCTATTCCGACTAAGAAGCGACCGTACATTACGAACAAAATTTCCGAGCAATTTTGCTGTCAAAGGACACAAATCTCTGACCACTGGCAGTTGACCGTTCTACATCAAGGAAAATGGGTGGGGAGGTCTTTAAGTTTTCAGTAGTGAAAACTTCATCAAGGCACTTCAATAGGAAAAGGTTTGAGATACGGTGGTACTTGAGAGGTGCCAGGGATGACGCTAACATAAAACCGTCAAGGAGCTTGTTACCCATCAATTTCGAGAAGGGTTCAAGTTTTCAAAGTATAGCCAGCTTCTACGTACGTGAACATGGATAGAGTTCCCACTGGAGAATTGCTGGACAATTCACGACAGAAAAGCTGCCCCTTTACAAATTCTCGTATATCCTCAGCTCGTATAGATAGATGAAGACAACGTGTAAGAAAACGTTTGAGCAATTCAATTTGCGATATGAATCCCTAAAATATCCGTGTGTTATTTGTGACACCTATGTCTATCTCTGCAGCAGATGTTCAGGGGGGATGAGACCCAGCTTGACTGTGCCGGTGGCACCAATGTCAACAATGTTAACGTCAAAGCTCGGTGGGGGAAGGGTTTGTTAATGGAACTAATTATAATCGCACCAGTTAAGTTGCATTGTTTGTTTGTTTGGTCCATGGACCAATTAGAATTTGTAAATTTGAGTTTAGCTAAGCGAGAACGGGTTGAGTGGATTAATTCCTACCCAAAAACGGTCGGCCACTCCAATTCATTCTTCCCTAGATTTTACCCCCGATCGAAGTAAGTATTGTAAGTTAGAGCTGGCAACTAGGCAAGCGCAATTTACAATACATGTACTGGTTCTGACTGAGGGCAAAACTTTATCCCACTGACTTTCTAATTAATTGAACGCCAAGTAGGACAGCTTTTTCACGTCAATACTATTACGATGATTTCATGGCATTAATCATTAATACCGTTGTTCTCATACATTCTTTTGACATCATTATCAGTTGAGGGGTGATTTGATAGTAGTGCAAGGGTGTAGATACAAAGTACATGTTTTTTAGACAGTACAATGTGGCCTGAAAGTCGGTCCCCTCGCCATGAGGAACTGAACACAACGCGACTTAATAGCTCGTTGTCAGCTAATTAGCAGCGCCTGATAGCGATCAGATATTTTGAAGCTGTTATTCATCAGTGCTGATAGGGGTATCCCCTGATGAGATGCTAACGCAAGAGATCAGGAAGGTCTAGAATTTATCATGTTCACAAGAGCAGGCAGAATACATATTTTCTGCATAGTGCACGTGAGCTAGTGAACGGGTAAATATGCCGAGATCAAATAATACACATCGCACCGCATGCTGCGATATACGGAGAAATATGATCCGAGCTCGTGGGGGTGAGTAGTTGTGGGGTCGAGTACAATAGGTACCCCTGATATAGAATGTACCCTCTATAGAATATTTGAGGGTGGAAAAATGTAATCCATATACAATAATTAGAATATTCTATAGCAGGGGTATCCTAGCCAATTTACAGGGGTAGTTACTACCCATGTAAGAAGTAAGTGTTGTGTATCGCATCACTGTAAGTTGCTACAATTGATGACATGACATGACATGCGCTTACCTTGAAAAGACCACAATTGTCCATATAATTTGACATAGCTGCTCTCGTGTGCATATTTTCTACTGCTGTCGAATTTGAAAGTGTCAAATGTACCAATTTCGTTGATTTGGAGACGGAGGTTTGTCCCAAACAATCAGCACAGTAAATTACCGCGCGTTCTTCGTTTACCCACAGAACGTAATGTCGCTGGCAGTATACAACGTTTCTTTCTAAGACATTGCGACGATGGTTATTTACTAGAAGCTCTCCTTGTGTAAGTGGAAAACTCAAGCATGAGATAAAATGTATAAAACAGATAAGAAATATTAAGCACGTGACTTATTTGAGCTCCAAATACGGTCATGTGATGTTACCACATATAGAATAGACCCGGATATAGATTATGATTTTGGCGCTCTAAATTATACCCTACAACAGGGGTACCCACAGTAAATCTTTGGTACATGTATTAGTGTGTGCGAGAAGAGTTGATTGACGTTGACTTCACGGACAACAAGACCTGACACAGGGTTGTAGTGTAGTATTAAACTTTGACTGCCGTCGTTTTGTGTATCTCACCGAAATATCCACCGAGGTTTTAGACTTACGAAGTTTCCGTAAATCAAGACGAAAGTGAACAAAGAAAGAGATGAACTAGTTAGTAAGTACATGTACATGTAGTACGGCATAAATGATGATATAAGCAGACCCATTTTTCATCGTTCCTCTTCGCTAGCTTATTCAGGTACCCGACCTAGTAAAATGACCCCCCATCCCATGTCCTAGTAGTGCAGTACACTTTCCTCCCCCAAAATAAAAAATTCTCGCGGGTGGACCATCTGAATAATGAGCAGATGGTCGGCCGGCTAAATGATAGATACTCTCTCGACTTGACCGAATACACAAATTTATTGATTGTTGAGCTGGGCGTCATCAATAAAGATCCCAGTCGTTACGGAAATTCTTATTCCTCCATTGGATCCATTTTTATCCGAATTAAACCAACCAAAGCTTGAGGAGGGATAATCAGATTATTCCTTCCTTTCTTCCTTAACCCCTATCACATTAAGCGAACCAATAAAAAGAAAGACTGACTACGTATCTACTTCCCCTCCTGATGCTACAAAATACATGTACAATCTATATCGCGCGCGACCTGACGTTGATTATTCATCATCATCCACCCACCTGTTTACATGTACAAGTCTCTCTGGGCAACTAATAAGGGATATGAATGATATCAAAATATATTGTGTACCTTCCAACCGTACGGTAACGAGAAATAATTTCCAAGACTTCCTCCCATTTCATACCTTAATTTGCTAGATGACCCTGTAAACAACTCTTAAATTATTAACTCCTTTCCTTCGGCCTTGTTATTGACCGAATCCCCCCCCAATGCCAACACTAAGAGAGTATTCGCTATATCCATTACAATTGATGCAGGTCGCGATCTGGACATCTTCGCCTTCTTTTCCTCTGTTGATATTTGTTTAACCAAAGGTTGTTAACAACAAATCGAGGACTGGGCTCGACTGAGAAATTTGAAGCTGCTCGCGGCGCTCTCGGACATCCCTCGTTTAATCAATAGTTTCCTTTGTTAAGTAAAGATCTGTATATTTTCTTTTACGACTCCTAAAGACAGACAGAGACAGCCTGACAGCTTGACAGACCGACAGACTGACCCCTTACCCTTCTGGGGTCATGTTAACGAATTCATAACATCCGCACGGGCAACGATCTTTTTTAACGGATGAACAACCCATTCGTGCATTTTTACATACATTTGTCTATCTCCCGACAACTAGAGGCTACATAGGATCATTAATTTTCTGGTGGTTGTCGAGATAAACTTCTACATGTTCTCACTCTCCATTTGAGACTATCACCAATTCATTTTTCATTCCTTCGTCATGTGAGTTGTTTCTCATGTTTCGCGCGACTGGAGCTCCCCTGGCTGTTTGGGAATAGCGGCGCTACGGTCACGATGATCCATGGTGATCTTTCATAATTTCTTTGGCTGACTTTTCCCGCATAGCCAGGCATCGCTAACAAGTCCTTATCGCAGTTATTAGTTCTGCGAGAGGCTCTCACTCGTTAAAGTCTGCTTCAACTTCACTCTTTCACCTGTTTTTAGTGTAATAGGGCCAGTAAGTGTTTGGCACGTTGCACTCTAATTTTAGTGAGGTGTTGTCACTGACAATAGCCATCGTTTAGTATCAATTGCCCTACAACTGAGCTCAACCACAGTCAAGTAAAAGTAATAATCTTCACTTCAAGCATGCTCAGTTCAATAATACACTTGGCGGCTTGGCTGGCACTGTTCTCTCTCGTCCAGGCTGAGGTTATTGATATTGAGCCCAAGATCTTCGTGCCACAAACGATTAAACGAGAGTCTTACAATGCGACTACGACGGTGTTCTTGTTCACGAGCGTGGCTTCCCAAATAACGCCTCCTACCACAAGTCCAGATGACTATGGATACAAGCCTAGTCCGATAGAGACGGACACATCAGCTCCTCCGGTCGAGACTATACCGGCGCCAATTACCACGCTGTTATCAAGTCATTCTGAGCCTCTGTACCCGACTCAATCTGCCGTCAACTCGACTGCTGTATTTCCTTCTGGTGGGAGTATGCACGCCACTCCTAGGCTTTCTTCTGGAGATCTCCCTAGCTCCGCTCTAAGCTCTACTACCACACCCAAAGAGACCCCACGTCCATCGACAGACAGAGGAGAAACTTCAATAAACGCACCAGCTACAACAATGACGAGCGGGGCTCTCGCTAGCCCTACACTCTCAACTGGCTTTTCTCCTGATCATTCAGTGGCACCAAGCAGTCTTATGGAGAACAGGACATCACTTGCGGGAACTAGTCCGGCAACTATATCTGAGGCACCAGCCATTACTTCTACGGAAACAACCTCGCTGCCAGCGTCAATTTCACAGCCTTCTGGATATGGATCTTCATCTATTGCTGTTAACGCAACCTCTACCGCTCATGATCCGTCCTACTCCACGCCAGAAACCTCGCTTGTCACATCTCCATCGACTTCGCTCTCTAGTGCTGAAACTTTTACTACCACACTCTCTTTGTCAACGTCAGCATCAAAATCAAGCAGTGAATCCTCAGACAGACTCACGAGTTCCTACGCCTCTCAGGCATCTAATGTGCTGCCAACCGCGTCTCAAAATGCTACTTATTCAACTACGAAAGATACGACATCGGCATCTACTTCAATTGGACAATTGCCTCTCACAGGCAACAGTACATCTACAGTTCAGTCAAGTGATTATTTTCCAATCTCATCGACCTCTTCATCCTACGGAGCACTGCCTTCACCTGCTAACTCCACTTTAACTTCAACCTCGCTCTACCATACGACTAGTGATTCAAGTACTCTCGAGACGTAAGTTCTGCACTTTTTTGTGTACATTCATTGCTAACAAAGTGTATAGATCCTCTACAGATTATACATCTGTCTACAGCACAGCAATGCCCACTGCTTACAACCAGACATCGTATTCAATCACGTTCGCAACATCTGCGACGAGAACGCCCACGGTTATTCCAGTCACTAGCAACGGGACAGTTTCGTCCACATCAGTATATCCTTCATCAAGCAGCCCATCCCAGTCAATCATCCCGATCAATTCGAATGCGACGTCAATCGTATTACCTACAGGCACAGCACCACTAACTTCGAGTCTTCCGTCATCAACCCCAGCTTCAACCCAGAAGTCCAGCACGGTTGTCTCAACAACTCCTGCGCTAACAGTTGTACTCCCAACAGCTACCAACTCTCACTCTACGTTCATTCCTTCTAGTATAATTGCCCAAACCTCTGCTACACATAGTTCCGATGAGACTACGACAACATCAATGCAGACAGGTATCCCTTCTGCATTGCCGAAAATCGTCCAGAATCCAAACAGTAGTTCAACCCCTGCTCAGCCAGTTGACACAACAGAAGTTCAGATTGGATTCCAATGGGCGCTCAACTATCCATTTGTCGTCAGTCATCCTTTGTCTACAAGTCAGATATTCACATATCTCCCTCTCGGTATTGCCGATGGACTGGGCCTAAAACCAGAGCAAATTGTTGTGAAAAACTTGCTTCCTTTGGATACTACCGCCGAGCTTCAATTCATCACAACTGTGGCCCGAATATTCATTCCAACTAGTATGGTAGACACTTTGAGAGTCGATCTTGGCATTCCTGTTTCTCCAATATATCAAAACCCAGACGAAAGTGTCAACACACTCATGAATTACATCAATCCTGCCATTCCGTTTTTTCCTGGAGCGATTATGGATCCTGGATCCTATCCCTCATCTACCGAGCCCCACCCCAAGCCAACGGCATCAGATGGCAATAGTGTTTTCAATACTGGTAGTCAGCAGTCTCAGTCTTCCAGTGCCAAGGGAACTACCGCTGGCATCGCTTTAGCTGCTTTCGGTGGTGCCGCAGCATATGGTGCTGCAATGTTCCTACTAGCCCGGCGCTACAAGCGCCGCAAGCAGCGACGTAGCCGAGCTGATTCATTTACCAACACATCTGGAACAAGAGAATTTGAGAGCCCAATAACGCCGAACTTTGGCGACGGAGGTGCATTAATGTCTGGTGGTCGTTCAAGTCCCACTCACGATCGACACAGCAGAGGTAGTGGTCGAACCGGAAACACAGCACGGACTGCGCAAATATCAGCACCCATGATGTCTGAGAACTCGCTCGGATGGAACTAATAATCTTCTTTCACTCTTTCACAAAATTTCTGTCAGTTAATTCTGCGCCAAGCCTGGATATCTATCTCGTAACTGCTATGTATAATATTAGGGTATCAAATTTTGGATATATAATGGTGCTACCTTCCTGTACATAGGATATTTTTTAATTTAATCTAATTTCATCCATCTTGTTGCCACCGTACCAACGTACACACAATTCTAGTGCACAATCTTGACTCCTCATTTTCCCAGCATTCATTCCTACTACTGTCGTGACGATTTCGCTAAACATCCCACAACGCATCGTGAGACTAGGTTTGCGGTATTAATCTTCTCGGTTTTTTTACTCTAGCAGATCTAGTCTGAATCCTTGTCAATAACAAAAATCCACGTTTCGTCAAAGATTTTTGAGTAGGTAGAATGGATTATGACGAACGCCAAACAACGCACTACCCTGATTTCCGCAGCAGATAACCAGCACTACAGAAATCCAGGTTTTATTTTTCCCGCGTGAGCGAGCAACATTCAACCCTCGAAAAATAAACTGCCATTGCCATTGCCAGCGACGCGATCGATGATGACTGAGTGCTTGACCTCGACGATTTGACGCGTCTCCATTTAAGGCCCCGGCAAGCGTCAAGCTCGAAGCTTCAGCCCGACGAGCACGAAGGTGGAAGTCGCGAAGCCGCTTTTCTACCTCAATCATGTGTATGCAGCGCTCAGGCTCGGACGCCCATGACGATGGACGTCTGGTCTTTCGTAGCGTGACACAGTTTGACGTTGGAACTCGTATCTCCAGGAATCAGTTGCAGGTCCCGCCCGTCGTTGACGTCGGGCGACGTGTAGCTTCTTCCATGGGACCCTCGAGCGGGAAACGCGTGGGATCCCTCTAGTTATCTGGTCCTGCCTTTGTCAATCGACGATTATAGCTACACCGCGAGAAATGTGGCGGGTGGGTCTTGCGGGATTCGAACTGGCTTTCTCCGGTTTCCAGTGGGGCATGTGTTCAGGATACCCGAGAAAAATAAGTGACACCACTACACCATTGTACAAGCGCCTTTAGGAATCGAACCTAATGTGATGTTAAATACTCAATCATGTAACTACCCGGACTCTACTCGGGTACACAGCTAGAGTTTATCCCCAGCTTTCGCCGATCTTCAGGGGTAGCCCCAGTCTAATTACGAGCTAATTTGCACTAAAACATTTTTACAAAATGAACCCCTTACAAAAATTCTCGGATATTAGAACTATTTTGGTAACTGTCATCATTACCCCGCACGCACAAAAATATCCTGCTTATAAAGCAACAGTCACGCACACTATCAAACATTTACTTCTTTTATAGCTGTTGTCAGACTCTATTTCAATATTCCTGTTACAAGAAAGAAACTCCGAAATTATCGCTCTAGCAATTGAATACATATTAACATAGATTTTTGTCTATTCTAAAAATCTTCGCAAAATGGATCCCACGACAGCTACACCGCGGCGCTCGCCCAATGTCAACCGAGATCAAAAATTGAAGGTACTTTAAGAGGTTTTCACAGAACTAATCAGCAAAAATTTAACACTGATAGATTTTGACATTATATGGCGCTGCTCATAGTCGAAAATAAATTGCAGAGCACCTTAAGATCACTAGAGCACAAGTTAAGTACACAATTACTACAGGTCAAGTATGTCCAAGAAAAAGCACGGGTCGGCCGGTGAGATTATTTCCAGCACAAGTTGATGAAGTGGACCGATTTTTTGCTCCTCTAGGGAAACTAGACGGATGACGTACCTTGAAGTTACATGTAACTTCCCCGATTGGAACATCGATGAACGAACCGTACGGAATGCGCTTCAGCAGAGAGGTTCTACACGTCGCCTTCCACGAAAGAAACCACCTCTATCAGAGAGGAACAAGAGAATACGGAAATCTTGGGCTGAGACCCACTGACATTGGACACCAGAAGACTGGACGCAGATTCTTTGGAGTGACGAGACCTGGATAAATGATGGCGAGACAAGATCCAAACACATCACCAGAAAGATTTGGCTTAAAACTGACCTCTTAACCAAATTATTATGTCCTAGCGAGCATCGCAGATATGGGAGGATTTCGAAGATGACGGTGTGAATGATAAGTATCAGAAGAGCAACTCTTGGATGTTTTGGGGCAGTTTCGCGGGTCGTGAAAAGGGTCCCAGTGTTTTCTGGGAAAAATACTGGCAGAAGATGACTGCCGTCAGTTACTCCGAGAAAATTCTTCCTCGTGTTGTGCAGTGGTTAGGACGGAGCATGGAGCATACTGGTAATCGAACAGGCTTCATGCAAGACAATGCTCCATGCCATAAAGCGGCTTTAGCCACAAGGTTTCTTCGAGCTCATGGGGTTGAGCCTATAGTATGGCTGGCGTTTTCCCTGGATTTGAATCCGATCGAGGCGGTTTGGAGTCTCATGAAAATCTTCATTCAAACTAATTATCCTGATTTTGAACGAGTTCCCCAGCGATCTAGAGACGAGGTGCGTGAAATAATAGAGGAGGCCTGGGACGCCATTACTCACGATCAGCTTTATGGGCTGTTAGTTAGCATGCCAGCAAGATGCCAGGCCGTCATTGATGCCGATGGAGGGCCAACCAGATATTAGTAGATCTAAATAAATAAACTGTTTCTCTTCAAAAGTCTCATATCAGTTAATGAGAAATAACTGTAATTGCTTAAATAACTTCATAATGCATTAAATATTGATAAAAAAGGGTGGTGAAGCTCTCGAGATAATGTTTATGGCGGTTTGATTGCAACCCATGTTGTTCCAGGTTAAGGGCGTTCGTTGATCATAAAGTAATTGAGCTTAGCCTTGTAGATCGTACAGGAGACTATACTATTTATGGATGATTTTAGTGCGACAATCCCTGCGACGAGCCTTGCAAAACGACTGGGGATAAACTCTTGCGTAGTACCAGAGTACTTGGGATCACGGCCCGGACGATGCGCCACGACCCCATTGTGGATGCATGTACTGTACATGTACTTCCGAATTGGTTGAACTGGAGCAACCCTGCTAGTGCCCGCGTAGAGCCTAGCATCCCTGTAATAAAATAATGTTGAGAATGGGATTGTATAGATAGACAACGACGTAGTACGGCGAGTCTCTAGTGGATAGTAATCCGTTAAAAGTGCACAATTACCCACACCATCCTGTTGAAATCTGGTATTTCTGAGAGGTTAGGATCCTTAGTCATGAAATTATTATGGGTCTGAGGATCTGTGATGCGATATCCTGTGACTCAACGTCACATATATATTTACCTGTTATTTGTTTACGTTTATTCTTGTGGCAAACATCTAAACCTCAATGCCTTGTATTGTATTGTTTCACTTTCATTACACATCCTGCTGTGGACAATGCTGTTTGTACCTTCTCTTTCATCCCATCAACAATAGAACAGATATTGTCTTTTTAAATCAATTTGGTGTATGCAGACTGAAAAAATGACACGAACGATTACGGAAGATATGTTTCTCATACAATGTCACATTTTGACGTTTTGGAACACTCATACTCAGATTTCATTTGCAAATACCACTACGAGGATAACGTCTTGCGACATGTAACCTCTTCCGTGAATACCCACTACTGGGAAATGCGGGATAAATCCGTGGTTATCTGAATATGCTTTCATCCAGCTATGAGAAAAACACCACCGCGAGTAAGTGTGGTTATCGGGTCTTACTGGATTCGAACTAGCTTTCTCCTGTCTCGAGTGGGGCATGTGTCCAAGCTGCCCAGAGTCTACTTGGGAGAACAGCCACCACGGTGTACCACTGCACCATCCGACCCAGAAATATTGTCTTTGTTACGTTGTCAATATTATTGATCTTTGACAAACCAGTTTTATCACTTGAAACAGAAATCATGCAACCACTTATCACTAAAATATATATACTGGATGGTAAAACACAGTCAGAGATTAAGGCTTTTCTTACAGAGTTTTACGCATATTCAGACATTTTTTAATTCATCATAATATCGTACAATATCGGTCTAACCGCCGACTCTGATTCCACTCACTAATTTATATCATTCAACCCTCAATTTTTAACACATCCGACCTAAGGACTTGCTTAGCATGATACCGTGATGGCCGCGTGCAACACAAGAAGACTCACATTCCTGAGTCCGGAGACGGAGATGCGTTCGTGGTCAGCCACACACCCTCGGAATCAGCATGATCGGAGCCAGGCGCTGCCCAACATTACATGGCCTGGCCCGGCGTTTCCGTAGTCCGGAAATATCGAGAAGAGGAGACCAGGAAACCGGGTAAAAGACTGGATCCTGTGTTGATCCATTCATCAATCTCTGGATCCGGAGTTCTTGTTGCGTCACGGAACTCCGGATACGCTGCGAGCGCCAACGAGACGCGCGACCGCACACATCTGAACAAATCCTTGACGTATTAGAAGGCATCCACACCTGGCGCATGCTCCCGCGTGACGGCACACGTTTTCATCACCAACACCACAACTTCTAGCTCGGAAAGTAAAACCGAATTTCAGTCAAATTAATTTTGGAATATATGATCAAATATTGCTGAAACTACTACACGATCGCATGGTGTACATAAATTTCTAATGCATGTTTATTTCATTGTGTTTGGAAATCTGCTTTTCTCACAATTTACGCAAATTGACGACCCTCCCGATATTTTTACTTTGATGGATCAGTACTGGATTATTAGCGTTATTTTTATTGGTTATACTGTGCCTTGGCTTATTAAATATCAGTCTTGATGTTTAATTGAGTATGATGATAATTTTTCTTAACTTCACGCGCCGATGCCAAAGCAGCCTTTTTCTCAACTGCCGCTTTCTTTCGTGCTTCCGCAGCCGCACCACGTATTGTGCGCTTGTTCTACTTTTTTGCTTCCTCATGGGATTTCTTTGTAGCTTGTTCTTGCCTACGACGTAATGTTTCTTGGCCCTTCTGCTCTTTCTCCTGGTCTTTTTGCTGATTAAGCTCATTATAGCGCTGTATTTCAGATGGTCCAAAAGTGTCAAGTTAGTAGTGAGAATGGGGATGTACAATCGGTGGATTGTAGTAGTCAGAGAGATGATGTAGAAGATAAGATAGAGTATACAATTGTATGTTATCAAGAATAGATGATATAGATAATTACAT
>JAKRRZ010000076.1:0-35688 GCA_022627015.2 Podosphaera aphanis
ATGATGTTCGGTGTGAGTGCCCCCTATGTCATGTTGAAACATCGCTCCATGTACCGCACCAGGGTCATTCGTGTCATAGCCTGAAGGCTGCATACACAAGAATGATTTAAAAAAAAAAAAAAAAAGATATGGATTATGTTAAGAGACGTTTATTCCGAGTATTGATATGTTAATACCTACTTAGGTAAGGCGCAAATGGTATAATCTTAATTGCGTTTCAGCTAACCCAACACATATATAAAGTACTCGAGTGTAGGTAGATGAGATCTCTAGCTTTATTAACCCCTTCAAACTTGAGTTCTTGCCTGCCGTCATCCCAAAGTCACAGCAGATTATCCGAAATGCAATTGTGAAATCAATCTCATTGAACATCTTTTAGGCAAGTACAAATGACATTCATGCTGTAACTGCGAATATTCCTTGAAAAGACTGTGATCCATTATTGCAGACACTGGTGGGTGTCGACGGAGATATGACACTGCAGAACTACGAGTGATATAGGAGGAAAATAACAACTTCTCGGGAAAGTATTCAGTACGCTCCTTTATCATTGCATTTATCGCATTTAACTACCGCCACGTTGAATTGTTGGAATAACAAGTTTATTAGCACCTGTCCCATCCGCATAACTTAGATACTAGCACACAGATAACTACAAGTGAATAACTAATCGGGCTTTGTACTGTTTGATTACCCTCTACAATCATGCCTGACAGAGAATTGGTGCTATTCTGTCGAATGTACAGTCTCTGTAGGGTAGATAATAAGCTCGGGTTGTTAAATTACAAGGTTCATCCAAAGTACGACAGGACATGCCAAGCTAATCAAGACCGACTTATGAGTCACGTCGCTTGTGCTAGTCATGTTGAATGATATTGTGTTACATATCGAGTCAGGGTGAAAGCAAGGTGGACTAGCCATGTAGCAAGACATAAGTAGTTCCCTAGTCCGTCAGTTCCTAGTTTTTGATAGTAGTTAAAGTCATTACAATTCTATTCAGCCTCTTTTCCCTGAGCATAATTCATCTACTATCCAGTCATACAGTGATAGGAGACGACTTATTTCTAATACGGGTACCTATTTCTTGGCCACCCTAATGAATTATGCACAAAATTTTAGAATGCTAGTATATCCCACAAAATGCATTAAATTTGCCGTTGATTACAAAAAGATTCAAAAGTAATGGCAGCAGACCCACTAACATCTATTCGAAATTCAATTTCTACAGTTGTTGGTGTTTTCTGAGCCGAAAACATTGTCACTTTGTTGATAACCTCACTGATAGTTTCGGAATCGCTGAGGTGCTCATTTTGATTTATTTGAAATCATCTTCTAGATCGATGATTTTGGCTGCTATCTAATTGATGTTGTGCTCGTTGTTTTTCTGATTTAGAGAGAGTAGCTCTAGCATTAGCCTCCGGAAGAGCCTTACCTACTTTTCTGAATAAAGTTCGAGCCCTTCAGGATAGAGGTTCGACACTTTGAAGCGCCTGAGAGTCCTCGTGAAGAGCCTGTAAGCATAGAGGGGTACTAAAGGTAAAATCAGGTGAGTTTGGAGTCAATTTAGGGCTGGGTGGAATTATATGACGCTGAGAAACCTGAGATGAAGCAAGTACAAGCTCAGGATTATATGGGCACTGCCCAGTAGCACTCCAGCTAGCCCAGATTACTCGCTAAGATAGGCCCTTCTCTCTAGCTTTGACCACGAAGCGCTCTTTCTTAATCTAGACTACATGTCACGGTAGGCGATTACAAGGGGGAAAAGTGATAGTGGAAGTAAGTGGGGAGAAGGTGGCGATGAGGGTAGAGTTGGTATTGGTAGTAGGTTATTAAGGTGAGAAAGACAGAAGACTTAGCGTGGAGAACCATGACTGCGAAGCCCTCTCCTTAATATATACAAACCTCAAATGAGACAACTCCTGAAAATCCCAAAGCAGACAAACAAGCGAGACATCTCGTAGGCAAGGATGGGTAGTTTTCCTTGAAGATCCCCCTAATTTCCGAGACCCTAACAGATCCTAACACTACATTATCCAGCGCAGACAGAGCTGTGATCTTACTCCAGTATTTGATTATCAAACCCGAGAAATGAACGACATCTAGAGGCTGGAAGACATGTGAAGAGTGTGGGAAAGATAGAAGCAGTGAATCCCATCCTGCCTCCATTGCCAAATAAACTTCACATCGATGTGGGAACCTTGGCCGTATAAAGTTATGATTCGGAACCGAGAATCCCTTAGTGACAAATTAGGTACAAAAATTTGCTTTAACCACTCGAGACGGATTCCATTAGATGTCGAGCCATTTTTAGAGGTCGTATAGACCCATTCAGATACGTTTTGGGCTGGAAACCAAGTAGTCTGGAGGAATTTTTCACTGAAAATGATAGAGCATCTTAATTCTTTGCCCGTCGCTGATACGGCTTCTATGATTGAAACCCACGCCCGATTCTCTGGCGATTTTATTTAAGTCTTTTTCTCCATTGATTTAGCATCAACTTAGGAGTTTGGGCAGGCCTAGAGATAGTCTTTTCTCATCCATATTCCAAATATCTTCCTGGTGCACACACAATTGAGTTCAAGTCCGTTCAAAGAGTTCAAGGAATACGCGAGTGTTATCCAAGCTAGCTACTGAGGCTCTCAAGCTGTCAATCTTTCGTCCAACCAAAGAAGAAATGGAAAGATTGCGCGCGCTGAAGTGTTGTAGCCATTTTTTCCCCTGGGGCTCATTGTCTCAATTCTTGCATAGGATTCGAGCGGCCATTCCTTTAATACGAGGGTGCGAAGGGGGCTGAAAACGAGAATTCCCGATCGTGATCCAATTCTTCAGAGATTTCTCCTAGTCTGGAGACAATCTTTGACGGTGTTTATGAGCAATGGCGTAACCATACTTACTCGCGGTGGTGTTTTTCTCATAGCTTGATGAAAGCATATTCAGATAACCACGGGTTTTTTCCGCTTTTCCCTGTAGTGGGTATTCACGGAAGAGGTTAGATGTCGCAAGACGTTATCCTCGTAGTGCTATCTGCAAATGAAATCTGAGTATGAGTGTTCCAAAAACGTCAAAGTGAGTCATTCTATGAGAAACACACCTTCCGTAATCATTCATGACATAGCTTCAGGCTGCATACACAAGATTGATTTTTGAAAAAAGAGCAATGGGGTTACTCCAACAACCAAGCATTCAGCTTTGAGTAATTGAACGAGGTACACCAAAAGCAAAAACAGCCTTTATTAGGCTCTTGTAAATACCATATTCAAAACTGTGAATCGCTCCTTCAATAGATTGCTCACGGAGATTCATTTTTAACACGTTATGTTTATGTGGTGAGCTTTTAAAAAAATATATGGTCTAAATTGGGTCGGATGGTGTAGTGGTATACCGACCAGGCCGGTCTCCCAAGTAGGGTTTAGGTAGCCTGAACAACTACTCCACTCGAGACAGAAGATCGCTGGTTCGACACCAGCAGACCTTACCTTACTGAGGGAAGCTACGATGTTGATGGTGGCATGTCTGGATAACTCGAGGTTTTTAAGAGGTTTCCCTTGAGTGAGATTCACGGATGATATAGTTCGGTGGGGGTGAAGAAAAAACCGCCTGCCACAAACGTGGTGATTCTTGCAAATGATATCCGAGGCATGATGTTCATCACGACTATATCATCATTGTATCTGACTGAAGTCGACACCTGCGTGGGCCAAAAGGCGCCAAATCAGGATAAAAGAAAAAAAAACAAAGCCATAAATTTAAATGCGGAAACCCTAGAGTTATTACAGAGACACTTATCCAAATTATAGGGGTCACATAATTAAATTTTATGGGATTGTGGTAGACTAATTATCAACGAAAAGTAGGGCAAGTTTAATGTCGCGACTAAGTGAGACGCACCACAGTTCATCAACGCCAGGTCGAGTGTCTGGACAATTAATTGTGCAAGCTATCCTAAACTGGATAATTAGCCGCTGATCAGTCACGATTTTCAAATGCGCGTTCAGCGCTCGCGTTCTACACGTCGATATACACATGTACTAAAATTCAGGAAACGCTTGTGCTGGGCTGAGTCGTTATGGCTCAAATACCAATGCCCAAATATTTACCTCCATTAGACAAATGGCTCAAAGAAGAGGATGTTACTATGTGAGAGCCAGGAAGAATTTGTACTTTTGAAGATACTAATCTTATGACTAGTTCCTGGAAATCGGTATATTCTGCCATAAGCAGCAACGACGATACTCAGAAAGAATGTAAAACTGTAGAAATTTTCCTCAAAGATCAAGATGCTGCTAAAGCGCTCTCAAAACCGTTTGATGCCTTCCCTCCCCCGTCAGCTCAGTCAAAAGCTACCTTCGAAACAAAAACTTCTGCAATAAACACCACTCCATCCCTTAGCGCACGATATGATGTTAATGAGATAAAAGAAGATGCATTGTGGCTAAGTAAAAAGGCTCATCTCGACGAGGTAGTAGCTCTTAGATTGGCAGTGGTAGAATCACAATGCAGAAGTGCCGCGCTTCTCCTAGGACCTCTGTCCGAAGAAGAACTTTCATCTCTTCGAGAAGCTGCGGGAAATGAAAAATATACAAACACCATCTCACTTTCACAATTTCCTCAGGGATTACAACCAGAACAAATACAAGAAGAATTTGAGGAATTGAATGCCAGAAGAAAACGCATATTAAAGACATACTTCTCTGAAAGACGATATTTATGGAAATGTGCCGAACAGGTGTTGCATCATTTTTTCTGCAAAGCCAGTTCTGATGTAGAAGAGAATCCAAGCAATGAAAATGTTCTTACATCGTGGCTCGACGAACGAGCCCAAGCTAATGTTGCATCATTGAAATCAATAGACATAGATGCTCTTATTCTTCTTTACATTGACTCAATTTGCACTAACATCCAAGATGTCACTGGGGAAAAAGACTTTTTAAAAGAAGATGCCAGTCGAGAAGAGCTTGAAACAGATTGGATTTTCACGCAAATCACAGTAGCAACTCATGGTATGGAAATAATATGGCATATCTTGTCCTACACCTTGGAAGCTCCGTCATCTCAGGTTGTTTTGAAATGGTTCCAGCTTCTCCAGTCATGTGATTTCTTCCACCAGTTTGGCTTGGTATGTCAGATTCTTCTCCCATGGAGTGGAAAATAAGGGAAACTAAATTTTATAGGGTAATCCGTATTACGAGACTATCGTTCAACCACTCCAAGCCCTAGCAGCGTTAATCTCGATAGCGCTAATAAATAATATATACTCACTGGCACTGCTACAAGACCTGGACAGCATTGACGAAGTCTCATCTGATTTGAGTGATGATAAGCCTTTCATATTAAACCCTAAAAATATTAAAAGTCTTCATACTATAATCCTTCAAGCAGCGAAATTAGGACTGGCCAGTGCCGGACCTACTGTTCTTGCCTGGAGTATTCTTCTTCAGACAATTACTCTCCGTGTAGAGGCCGAAAGAAAGGCCATGCTAATCGAAAATGATAAGAGCGATACACCCTCACCAATCGAGAATGATAATAGTGACTCCATACTAATTGAAAACGATAATTGCAATTCTCCCGGTCAAGATGACGCCAACAATAGTTTAAGACAGATATCTTCCCCATATGAGGAAGTTTTGGAGGATATTCAAGCATCACTCGAGGAAGAAGTTATCGACTTTCTCGCTCTCCAAGCGGTCAACAATTTCCAGGTATTCGAACTTATATCAGCGATGTCGCTCAGGCTTGGCAACACCTCTGAAGCTTTCTTTTCAAATATAGTTGGCTGTCAGATGCGAAACACAATTCTTGACCTACTTAAAATGAGTGTTGGCGTTGGCTACATAACTGAACTTATAGAAGCAACTTTACTTACCATTACTGGGGGCCGTGGGTACTGGGATGTGGTAAATTCTGAAGCTATACCCTACATTGAAGATCCGGTCGCAAAGTTTCTCGGCGATGATTCTTTAGTCGAATTCTTTCTTAAGATATCACAATCTAGATATCCTTACGAGTCGCTACCTTTTCTCCGATTCGTACGGGCTCTAGCAACTTCAACATTCTCACATGGTTCCGGCCAATCCTTTTCGGTCCTTAATTTCCTGGAAGCTGTTCCAATGTTTACCCTAACACTACCAATAGAATTTGTAGACTATGAGACAACGCAGGAACAAGAGAACAACAACACTGTGAGATTAAAAAGGTCAATAAATCTTTTTGAACCTCGGAATAAAAATATCACAAATAATTTCTCTGGATCTATGTCGGTTGTGCGGGTAGATCCTGATTTTGTTATTCCAGCTGGAACAATTGGACGAATAGTTTCGGATAACGGTCCTAAAGTAGCTTGTTGGTTTCATACATACTCAGCTCTGAAGTACTTTGGAAAGCTTCTCGAAACATACCTCGCAGCTAGTGATCAAGTCGATGGTACGACAGGCATGTCAGCAGACTCTGAATCAGTTAGTGAGATTATTGAAATCCTCGCTCTGTTAATACAGGGCATAACTTGCTCTGCCAACAGTAATATTGACTCGATGGATTATGCCAATCAGGTTTTGGAGGCCACTAGCTCCGGGTTGAATCGAAATCGAGACATTATCACAGTGATTTTTGATATTCTAGAAGAAGAACTACAATGTAAATCATGTTGTTCTGGCCTAGATGTCCCGTTACAAATTCTAGTGAGTTGCATTCATTTTGTCCATGCAATTCTACCACTCGCACCGCATCGAGTATGGCCCCAGCTAGCAAGAAGTGGAATCATGGGAGCCACAAGAGGCGGTGAACGTCTTTCAATTATAGTAGAAGGCGTTGAAGTCCTCTCTGGACGTTTTGATTTTCTTATTTCGTGCTCTCTTCTTTTCGAGTCATTACTAGAAGACATAGCTGTCAATGCGCTCAGGAGAAAGAGTGGACGAAAATCAAGTGCTAGCTTTAACGGTGCGCAAAATGTTGAAACAGGCTCTCCGGACCAATGTGTCGCAAAGTTTTTACTGTCATTTACAAAATATCTCGTCGATGTTCACGAGAAATCATGTACCTGGAAATTCCAGCCAGATGACGATCGACGACGTCTAGGTAGAATTATTACCTCTGCTTTTGATAAGGTTCTTTTTTACTCCTTTGGAATTGAATACTCAACCGATGCCTTCTCTATTACGGATAGAGTCAAACAAATTAAGCCCAAGACCCAATCTTCCTTCTCAAAAGAGACACAACCACTTTTGGGGATATTGATGCCATCAGCATGCTATCTTGTGGAAAATTTCTTGTCAACATCATCAGGAAATTTGAAGTTTCAATCTTTGTTACGGTCCTTCTTGGATGGATTTGAAAATCCATATTCAACTTTATATTCATATCAGCTTAAACGCTGGAGCGAATCTGTTGTTACCTCAATTCTGTTTTCAAAAACTTTATTACGTGTCAGAATTCTTCTTAGCAGGCCAGCTAGTCGGCTTGAAAAGTTGCTTTTTAATTCTTTGCCCCTCATAGCGAGGCTTTTTAGCTCAGATGACAGTTATCAGATCCCAACGATTACTCTTATAGAAAATCTAGTTCTTGCTGCCACTAGTCATGGTTCCGATCCGCCATCGCTTCTTGGATTTTTGGGCCCAATGACTTCAAGAAACTTTATGCAAGTCCTTTCGAACCTCGACCAGCCACTTTCACGACCCAAGACAATTGCTAGTATCTGGCATTTCTTAGGTACAATTGTTAGTAGTCGACAACAATGGTTCTCTAATTATTTACTTACTGGCAAGACCCCGAGAGAAGCACTAAAAGCTAAACCTGTAGAGAAAGAGGCCAAATTGAAGGGGAAAATTAAACCACAGGCACAGACACTCCTTACCACCGCGTTGAAAATTCTTATAAATATGAGCGACGACTCTATTTCTGAATCACTAGCAGTACTTGAATTTGTTGCTCTAGCCCAAAACTTCTGGCCTTGGACCT
Organism: Podosphaera aphanis; assembly: GCA_022627015.2. NCBI lineage: Eukaryota > Fungi > Ascomycota > Leotiomycetes > Helotiales > Erysiphaceae > Podosphaera > Podosphaera aphanis. The sequence continues at coordinate 7,954 of JAKRRZ010000076.1, forward strand.
TATTTAATGAGACCAAGTACCAAGATTTTATTAAATCGATTTTGGACTACGTCGGGAACCTTATACCTCCGCAAGTATGGCAGGGAAATATTACCGAGTCATTAAATGCATGTACTCAGTCTAAAGTAGCAGCCTACGTTGCTGAAATTTTGGCTGTACATCTATTTCACTCCCGACAAAGTGGAACTTCAATACCCCTTGAAAATCTACTTCCAAATCTATCCTATTATGAAAGATTTGGAGCATCAGTTCCCCATTACAATGCTTCTCTTCATACACTACTCAAACAAAACTTCGAGACTCGATACCCAGGCTGCAACGTACAAGACTTCAAACGAACATCCCTCGAAGATCAATTTTCTGAGTCCGATTATTTCTTTGATCTTCGCATAGCTGATAAAATGTTAAGTTGCGATAGAGCGTGGGCTGGACGAAGTGGTAGTGATGGTATGCGAGCTGAATTTGAAAGAGCAAATATCAATTTATCACTTGTTGATGCCCATATTGTATGTTCACTCGGTTATTAAATTAATTTTCTAAGAGCTAATTCCACCTAGGCACTTTTTCAGAGTTGGAAATTGCTCTCCCTCGAATTGAGTAGCCGTATCTCAACAGAACCAGGACTGAACAAGATGTTCAGTAGATTGGTTTCAAACTGTCTCTTAGCGAATTGCAAAGCTCAACCCCCTGAGGAGATATTCTCACGGCTTTCTCAGACAAGAGTGGACTTTGCTCTTGTCCTTACTCAGCGCCTAGCAGAGAACAAATCGTCAAGCGCTGGATCAAGTGAACTTTTAAAGGTGGTGTGGACGACCATTTGCGAGTTAAGAGGTAATTTTGAGAGATCTGTCGCCGATAATGATGTTCTTTACTATCGGACTCTTCTCAAGATCCTATTTCTCACAGTTCGTCTCCACTCTACGGCCCAATTGGAACAAGACGGGAATCTAAATAAATCAGTTTGCTTCTCGCAATTACCATCCATTATTCCCACAGTTGTTGAAATCATAAAGTACGTTGTATCCCGTGGCTTGCGAGAAATAGTCACATCTATTCACGAATCAGTTATAGACTCGTCGCCTGACGATCTTGCACTTATAACAGGAATATTACAGTCATGTCTCCGAGTTCCTAGTATTGCAGCCAGTCACTCACAAATTGTGTCAATTTTATTAAGTGACGGTACTCCGAACATTGCCATGCGTCTCTATACCTGGTCAGACCGCCTTGCAGTTGATGGGGATCCGATTTATGGCGAACTTAGCATCTTATTTTTGCTCGAATTATCAAGTATAACAATAATGGCTGAGCAGCTAGCTCTTGATGGGGTCCTCACACAAATTGCAACTGCCGGAATAACATCGTATCTTCGCAACGAAGGAGTTGGTCCATTAGCGAATAACCCTGGCTCTCGGCGTTGCTATAGTATTTGGGCTCGAGGAATTTTGCCACTTCTCTTAAACCTACTCGACTCAGTGCAACGTTCTATCGCAATCGAGGTCGCACAATTTCTCAACTTATTCCCTAACCTCCTACAACAGTCTGAGGAGATTATCGAAGCTCCACATATGACTCGACTTCCTGAGTTAGGCTCGAAGAAGCAAATTACATTAATCGCCTGTTCTGAAGTTCATTCGATGGCACTCATCATTTTTATTCTCAATAGCTTTCGAAAGAATCTAGCAGGGACTCCGGAAATTCCCGAGGTCAAGTGGGATCCGGGGACAACGTTGGAAAACGTCGAATTTTGGCTGGGGAATCGAGCGATTCTCCGGGAGAGGCTCTTTCCCATTGGAGAACGAGAATTAGAGATAATTAAAAAGCGAGATTATAATAATGCGACGTCGTGTGAGCTTGAGGAAAGCGTCGTAACAGAAATGATGGGGATTCGAGAGGTGCTCAAGGTTTCTGAGATCTAAAAGGGGATTCGATTTGGCGTTTGGGCTTGGGAGAATCTGTGGGGGAGACTATAATATAGCCTCTATCTCTTCTACTTAATGAGAAATATTTGATAGATGGACCAACCAATAGGGGACTCTTGAGCTGGAGTGCACTAGCTCGTTATACTGAGTTAGCTGTGTATTATGGCACCTCAAATCCAAATGCATAGCTGCATCACGCTCATAAGTTTAGGCGTCCTATTTCCATATCATCTAGTTTTATCTGTGATTTCGATTCATATAAAATGCGCCTGTCGAGGTTCTTTTGAGCCGGCTGTCCCTAGATTGACTTGGCTCCTTCACCATTTAGCCGGGGCGGTCAGTCTAAAATACTAATTCATAATTCCTTCATTTTTACGCCCATGTATGTCCGTGACACCATTCATCAGTTAGTCTCTATGATTCTTTGCTACGCGTACGCCACTCAATTCAACCTAGACGTCTGGTGCTTTAGTCATCTCTTTGCGTTCTCGTACCGTGTCGACTGTGATTCCGAGTCGCCGTAACACATCGCTCGCGATTTATTATTTCCGTCATGTGCGGCTCATCGCTTCTTTCCTACCTCGTGCGTCCTGCCTCTCGTCGTGATCCCAACTTGGCACCATCCGGCTGACGGCGCCAGGTTGCCGCGGGGAAGTTCGCGGGACTAGGAGTCTGCTCTGGCGGCGGAGCTCACGACGTGCGGGTCGCACGCGCGTTTGCGATGGTCACGGCAGTGGACTTGTCCGCTTGGACACGGGCGCGCTGCTCGCTGGCTGGCTGGCTGTGTGCCTGTTTCCCGCCACTCGAACGAGGCGGTCGTGCTCGCTGGGTGTGAGGGTATCTGAGACAACCATTTCTTCGGGCTGGGACACCACGAGTGATCTTTGGCGGCCTCTCGGCTTGGGACGATGAAGGCGGTTCGGTCGTACGTGGGATGCTCTCTTGGGTAAATCATCTCGTGCAACGCTGTCTAGGTCAAAACACGCAGATGTGATACTTACCTTGGTATCTCTTTTGTGATGGGAAGGCGTTTCATCGCGTCGTTGAGTTCCGTCTCAGCACATTCATAGAGCTTGGAAGAGTAGAAACAGAATTTCAAGAGTGTACATCCACCCACCTATCTAATTTGGTTTGGATATGGTCAGCACTGAACGTACAATTTACTGATGCAGTCGGCATTTCTTTTCCTTTGTCCAGGCAGATAGGCGTAGGATGTTAAGGTTGTTGGTGAAAAGATTTTCTGCATTCATTCAGTTCATAGGGACGCCAGTTTCCACTCTGTTCCTAAGATATTGTTTACGGAACGCGTGTTGCAAAAAAAGGTTCTGTGATGTGGAGAAGGATTGATCTACAAAGAATATCTCGGAATACGTTCTAGTTTTCTGTACTGGCAGCGAACCTATGATACATGATATCCGCGGGTTAGCGCCCTGGAGGTGGATTGTTCATCATCTGCGCCTGCTGCTCCCCGAATCGCTGGCCGATTCTCTCGCTCCCCGCCATGAACTTCTGGACGCAGCGCCCGATGCAACTGCTTTCGCGCTGGATCAGGGATTTCGTTGTGAAGTCGTCGATGCATGAGTCAAAGCAATGGGACACGAGGTTGGAAAACATCTGGGAGAAACGTCAGACGACTTTGCCAACTCCGCGGGTCGGGAGGAAAGTTGGTGGAGGGCTTAAGAGCGTTGAACTGACCCCCATGAACTCCTTTAGTTGTTTCCTCTCCATACGTGCTTGGAACTCCTTCTGCTCGGATGCTGATAATCTATGGCGTCGTTAGTATCATTTCACATGTCAATGTATATTCTCTCGTTTATACTCACCCTTCCATTATATCAGAGTCAGAAGATGCACAGCTGGTGGAAATGATCAGTACTGGGACTGTTAGCTCGGGTCTTTCTCATTACTTTTTCAACTGTAGCACAAGATTTTAGTACTAATACACAGACAGGGGTGAGACGATATTATATCATAATCGCGGGGGTAAGTAAACCCCGCGATTACGGTCGGTCGTAATAATAAGCTCGGCTATAACGTACTACTGCCCTCTATAGCGACCCCTGCACAAAGCGAACTCGGGCTGTTACGAAGAGATTTCCAAGATTGTTCTAGGATATATGAAAGTTTGCCGTCCACAAGGAACTTCTGGCTGTAACGAATGACCTTTCGTTTTTTGTAAAGTTCGTTACAACAAAATATCGCGTGGCCGAATAGTATTAATGTGATTGGTGGCTACAAGCACATGTATTACTAGGCTCTTGGGTCAGATGGTGCAGTGGTACACCGTCTGGACCGTCCTCCCAAGTAGAGTCTGAGCAGCTTGGACACATGTCCCACTTGAGACAAGAGAAAGCTGGTTCGTATCCAGCAAGACCCTTACACCGCTCTCCCGCGGTGATAATGTGTTCGTAGAACGACGAAAGCATATTTAGATAACCATGGGTTTTCACGCTTTTCCCTGTGGTAGGTATTCGACGTAGAGGTCGCTTGTCCGTAAGGCGTACTCCTCGTAGTAGTATCTACAAATGAAAACTGAGTATGGGTGTTCCAAACGTCAAAATGAGCAGTTCGACAAAAGTATAAGTATCTTCCGAAAACACCTGCATGGGCCTGAAGGCGCCAAATCGGGTTAATTGAGTTATTTAATTTAATTTTACCAGGGCCTTGATTATTTTTAGTTTATCCCGTTCCTCTAGCAACGATGGAATTATATTGACTTTCGCATCATACGTATAGCAATGGATCACCTTACTTACACGTAGTTATCGTCTTTTTCGGATTAGAATACTGTCTCCTAGCTATGGCCTATCAAGCCAAGATGATACATTATATCTCAAGGGGCGGAAGCAAATCACCAATGAGCAAATAAGGGCTTTAAGATTGTACGCAAGTGGTGAAATGCCATCTCATTCTTACAGATAATATTCGCAGTGGTTTGAGCTGAATTTAGGTTATAAACTGTCAACTTCTGTGATTTTTTGCCAACGATATTCACATCACAACAATATCTCTACGCCAGATGTGGATGCTGTATGTTTTATGCGCTGTAATGCTTTGGTAAGTCCATCAGCTTTACAGTTATCTATTGGCGTATATTTCAATTTGATGAGGTTTCCTTTTATCGATGTCCGAACGGTTGACTGTTGCATAAGAAAGTGCCGATTACGGGATAAGATTTTCTCAGAGTTAGCGGTAATCAGAGTCACAGTGTTGTCAATTTATGTTATAATTGGTTGGCTAGTTACTTGAAAAAGTTCTTCATACAGAGGCTGGAGCTATTGTGCAGTGACGGCCAACGTTGTAAGAGCAGCGTATTCAGCCTCGCAAGTACTTTGAGCTGTGACCGTTTGTTTCTTTGATGTCCATACAATTGGAGTTCCACATATGAAAAATATTTTTCCTGATGTGCCTTTGAAGGAAGTTGTACTTCCCCAACTGCTGTCCAAGGAGGCAGTGAGTTCGGCCTTTATTCCTTTATAAAAGAGGAGGGTCGCTGATTTTGTTCTAGAAACGCAACGTACTAAGTGTTTGAATGATAGAAATACGTTTTTAGATGGATTATGGACGCAGTGACAAAGTCTATTTACTGCATATTCTATATCGGGTCGTGTCATATTTGTAACGTGAAGTAGTGTGCCGACAGTGGAACGGTATGTAACAGCATCAGGGGTTGAACACAAATCATCAGTGTCACGATTGATTGGATTATCGTCTGATATTGGGGTACTTGCACCCTTACAGTGAACCATACCCATATCTTAGCAAAGAGCCTCGATTTTATCTCGTTGATTGATACATATATCATCGGGGTCTTTTTTGATATTTATGCCAAGAAATTTGGTCACGTTCCCTAGATCTTTGAGTTTGAAGGCTTTAGCCAATGATTTAATAACTTTATCAACATTGAACATTGGAGCGAGAAGCAGAAATTATCATGAAGTCATTGACACACGTGGAAATTATTGCGTCAGCGTGACGAAATACATTTGAGTCGGCTTTGAGCGGATGAAACCCCATTTGGTTGAGGAATTGTCGAAGCTTGAGTTGCCAACGTTTTGGAGCCGCCCTCAGTCCCGAGATCGATCTTTGTAACCTTAAAATTAAATTTCCTGGCTGTTCAATTTAAAAAGGTCGATCAATATCTGCATGAAGGAATGCAGCTGTAATATCCACGTAACGAATATGAAAATCATTGGTCGACGCATAAGCTAGCAACATACGCGTGGTAGTTGGAGGGAGGATATCGGTATAGGTGTCGTCAGCGAACGGCTCTGAGAATCCACGAGCACACCATCTTGCTTTAAATGTTCCATCAGACTTTTCTTTTAGAGTCCACTTGCCAGTCATTAGTTTCCCGTTTGCCTCAGAGCGAGGTACCAGAGTCCAGATATTATTGCGATTCATGTTATCAAGTTTTTGTTCTATAGCTTTGCTCCATTCTTGAAATTTGAGGCCTGATGATGCTGTTTCAATTACCCGTCGATTTTCCCCATGGAGATTAAGAAAGTGATTTTGGAAAGGAAAAATATTTTCGTAAACGCGTATATCACGTCGAATGACTGATCTATCAGTTCCAGAATCTAGAATAATATGACCTCTTGAAAATTCTGTGCCGACGTAAATACCCTCTTTTGCATTAGAATTCAATTTATTCTAATCAGGGTCGAGCCAATAAGCACGACAGCCAAATGGATGAATATTTTTAATAGCAAGCACTTTTTGGAAGACTGCGTGATATGGTGAATATAGAGCTACGCTATTTGGAGTTATATTTAATGGATTTATGAAGGTAGTAAGAATAATAGGCCATAGACGTAATGGTAAGCCCGACTGTAAATGAGGCGCACGCATTTTCTCAGTGCCTGTGCGAACATTTCTTTCTAAAATTCCGTTCTACTCCGGAACATGTGATGATGATTTTTGCCATTCGATACCTCGGGAAAAGAGTTCTCTTTGAAGTTCTGAGTTTGAGAATTCGGTACCACTATCTTTCTGGAGACGCTTTAGGATTTTGTCGAATTTTGTCTTTGGCTGTTGCAAGAAATTTCGAATTAGAACACGGACTGATTTCTTGGGAAGGATAGACCATACCCATTTCCAAGAAGTAAATTCATCAACAGCAAGGAGGAGCCAAGCTGTATTCGGAACTAATTTATCTGTAGTTGTAAGAGACAAGGAGTTTTGGCCGCCAATTAGATCCATGTGAAATACTTCGCCAAAGACAGAAGCGGTATGTATGGAGCCATATCCTTTGCATCTGGTTATTTTATTTTAGGTGCAATTTTCACAGTCATGGGGAAATTTGCATCCTTTAATACCAGCAGATTTTACCATAGAGGTTTGAGCTTTCTGGCCGAGATGACCGAGTATGCTATGCCAGTCTCGGATAATTAGATTAGCATGGGCATTCACAGAGTCTTTTGCGAAAGGTTTGTAAATTAACCTGCCTGAGACGCGATGGAATACAGCATAGACTGTGCCATTTGGGCGTTAAAGTTTAACATCACAGTAGCCTGTGAGCCACTTAATAGAGAAACTTTGTTCTTCTAGCTGTGCTGTTGAGAGAATATAATGTTTTTGGCCTGGCATATGTACGGTACCTTTGAGAATTTCTATGTTGTTGTCAACAGATGGGAATTTAAGATCACCACAGCTTGCAGTGGTTACTTGACCACTTCGTGCAACGCGAACAGTTTGGGTAGAACTAAGGTAGGACGAAAAATCATATTCATTTCCAGACACGTGAAAATCTGCAGCTGTAACGGCTGGCTAGCCGGCAAGGATCCTGTAGACCACGGTTGCCAACGCGGTCCCTGTTACGCGAAGGGATTGACATCAGGGGACCAACATTGACATGTCCAGCATCCCGAAAGGAAAACCAACACCTATCCGAACAAACTTTGGGTGCAGGGGGGGCAGTCGAAGGCTCTGGCACAACGTTGTTAAGATCATGTGACTAGCGTGCTCGCTTAGTCTGGAACTCGCTTGTATATATAGTTATGATATTACGCACAACCGGTATAACCAAGTTACATATACATATCACCAGAATATACAGACACTCCAAGACACTTCTACTCTCTAAATTATATCATACTTATCCACTCTGTGATCATATCCTTAACAAACGTCGTGGTAATTATATTTTGAGGATATTGTAATGAGGATCGTCGCAAACCACGTCCACACTGCCGAGCTGTTTGCTCTGTTTGCTCTGTTTGCATGAGTTGGAATCACCTGAGCAGAAGCAGGAGGGACCGATATAAAGGCCGTCATGTGTTTATAATTTCTCTTTCTTTTCTCATAGTAAATATAACCTTCTAATCTTGATCCTCTGAGCCAACTCAGAGGCGCTGACCGTGACAGCAGCGGAGTCTAGCTGGAATGCAGAAGTATTTTGAGAGCTATTTAAAGACAAAACCTTGCCCTTTGCGGCTTCAGTACCTTACGAATTTTCAGTTGCAACACGTCTCTTTTTCCTATATTCATTTTCTTTATGTCTCTTTATACTGCAATAGTTACATGTGGCAAATTCTTCTTCGGATCGACCGATTCCGGTTTTACGCAAGAAGTAGATTATCTTTGGCGAACCGAGATAATTTCGTGAAATGCCAGATCCTGACAACTAGCAAGATCTGGCTTTGGGGTGTTGATATAATGTAGGAAGAGCTACTTCATTTGATACTGCACTTCTGCAGTAATCGAAGTATGTTCTCTGAGGTCTTGAAAACGCTTCTGGTATTCCTTGAGAAAGACCTCAATTGACTTTCTTTGTCGGGTTGGAAGGTCCGAAATCGGGGAGCGATATTCATAAGGTACGTTTGTCGTCTGGCAAGAGATGCAACTATGATGGTAGTTAAAAGTACTAGAAGAGAATCAGGAGGAGCTGTCTCAATGTGTGGAGCTACTGCTCTAAGTTTGGCAGTCCACCAGGCAGACCACATGATCATGGTTTTATTTGTCGGTGGGCTGGGCAGGAAAACCGCAGATGTTTCTGTGAGAAGCATGATGCGTTGAATAGACCCGCACCAATGAAGCCAGTTTGAGGGCTAATTTTCATGCTCATCAAGAATGGAAATCGTGTTTCTATTGTTAGGGTAGGTTTGGGCACGAACATCCGTCGAAGCCACTCACCTCAGGTTAAATTCGACTTTCGTTCATTCTCTAGTGTCACAGATCAACTATAGAAAGCAATGGGCGTTTGTATGGGTGATGGTATATTAATAATTCAACTATGGGAAAGAGATAAACTACGTGACAGGAGAACTAGTTATATAAAGATTGAGTTCCATCATGATCATAATCACACAAGTCGACTTTCTGTCTGGAGCTTGTCCCAGAAGCTTTGCCACATATTGAGCGGACCTTGGCTTGTCATGTACATCCTTGATTAATTGTTTGAGTCATGTGGATCCCGGTTTTATATACGCTATTTTCGCCTTCGGTATCAACAAGGCAATAGATGAATGAGTCGCCTACGATAGCTATCTTAGGCTACAGAGACCACATCGGCTCACAAGCCGTTACATCTAGAGTCGTATGAAATCTACCCAGTACGGATTTTGAAGCATCCCATGAAGCTTGAAGGCTCCGACTCCAAAAAATTACTGAGCGTACAATTTTGTGCCTGCAGCTAACACAACCTCCACAGACGACAGCTATCCTTAATATTCCGAGAAATTTTGATGTGTGCTCTTCCTATTGGAGTTTGCGAATACCTGTGAGATTGAGTAGACTCTGAGGATGATTCCTGTTCCATCCACGTTCCACACACTTTCTGTGGGCGATTTGATGTTCACTGCTGCTCCTAAAGAGATCAAAAAATGTATTGTGATTTTTAGAGGCTGATACCCTTGCTCTACTAGGTTCAAACTTCCCGTCAATGGTAGAAGAAACTTTTTGATTATATCCAGAAAAGCTCGAGATCCAAAAATCTCCCAGAGAATCAGGATCTTGTTCGACTAAAGGATTTCCTCGGCCATTTCTCGCGCGTGAGCGAGGGTAGGGAGACCCTCTGGCGTCCTCTTTAGGAATCCAATTCTCTAGAATTTCTTCATACCCAGAGCGCAATTAATGTGACAACTCGAGGGACAGAAGACAATTGGCGAATGGTCAAAAGCTGGAGTGGACTCAAATCATAAGATTCTAAACTAAAGAGAAGAGTCTCCAGACGAGAAGTATGTCTGTATATATGTACAATGAAAAGCCATTTACTTGTCCAACAAAGTAAGCGCCAAACCTCTGGCCCCAATAGTTCAAACCCTGAGTGTCAGGAATACGCTGTAACATTAACGGTGATTCTTTTGCCTTGATTGTCGCAGGTTGAACTAGCTGTTTAGTGAAACTGGCGATTGTTTGGATTGGCCTGAAAGGAGCGTCGTTGACAAGTCGGCTAATTTTCGATAAAATATATACACGTGACCGCTGACGATGTCAGGGCGTCACAATTAATGCTGATTTTTTCGAGATATCCGGCGTTCTCGTGAAGCAGCAAGTTCATCCCTATGGATAGTAACCAAAGCACCCTATTCTCTTCCAAATATTCATTTTCTTAAAAATACCATCATTAAAATCTGTGATGTTAGTTGAAGCGGAAATTTCTCAAGAATTAATAGCTTATGGTGTTGTGAATGAATAATCTGAGTTTAAAACTTTAGAATTAATATTTAATGGATGCGTGAGAGGCGAGGGGAGGGAATGGAACCCCATTATATACATGTACATGTATATAATTAATTAGTACATCCCGTTAGTAGGGGAGCGCAGCAAAACTCGGCTAAATGCAATGCTTTTCTACACTAAAAATCGCCAAAAATCATCGATTTCTACGACGCGCAACTCAACAACGCCTCGATGGAATCGTCTCGAATTTAGAATTTGAGTAGAAATCTTCAAAAAATCCGAGTTAGCGTCTTTTTTTCTGCTCTCAATTTAGCACAAGTCATCAAAAATCTTCCATCCTATCTCTAGGCGAAACTCTAGCAGGCATACAGGGGCATTCGGGGGTCTCAAGAGGGCAAAATGAAGTTTTCAGTTCGGAATGAGTGGAGAGATAGAATAAGAGCCACAAAATTAAGTATCATTATTATTCTCTGTAAATATCAATTTTGGGATAAATCCATCGAGGCGATCAGTTATGCGTCGTTGAAATCATCATCGCTCACCATCACCATCGACATTTGAATTTGAATTTGATTTCATTGAGCTGATCTGGCGCCTTAAGTGGCCCACGCAGGTGGATATCTAAGGATATCTAAACTCTATATATTTACATGAGCGGGAAACCTTTCGGTGAAAACCCTCTCTATCTGCCTGGTTTAGTCTGTAGTTCTGTCGTGTACCTACAGGAAGTGCAATTTGCCTCGCCGGCGAGGGATCGTTCTATGTGAAATAAAGCTCACCGTCCTTCATAGGGATCGCGGTGACCTTCGGTGTTGATGATGTTGAAATGGATGACGCTTGTGGCCTAACGTCGTTTGGCTGTGTGAAGGTGGAATTGGTGGTGGTTGGGATCTTCTCTTTGCGCGGGCGTCCCGGTCCCCTTTTGACTCCCTCGGGCTTGTTCGTAACCCCTGTGAACCCTTGGTCAGCTGTTGCTTGAGCTGCAGTCTTCATAATTGCCGTTGGTTTTATTGTCTCTGCCGTTCGTCTAATCTCCGCTGTTCTTTCCAAGAGTTCGTATCGAGCCCTTTGGATACTGGCCTTGTATTGCGTGAAGCTTGGACACGCCCCATTCTGCCATGCCTTGTGTGACTTGCCACAGTTGCAACAAGCCACAGACTTTTTCGGGCAGTCTCTGGTCTGGTGAGCGCCCGCACACTCACCGCATCTTGTAGTCCTATTACAAGAGGCTTGGGTATGCCCCCATTGACTGCAGTTAAAACACTGCTTGGCTTGAGCACGTGGGGACCAGAGCTGGGCTGTGTAAAGTATTGAGTTGATGACAATACCTTTTCGTACCACTTCACGTTGGAGAGCCTCAGTCGGCAGTCTCATGATTACTGATCCTCGGGTGTGGCCGTTTGTACCCGACCACTGGTGCTCCTTTCCATCATGGAGCCATCTCAACCTAGTGATTTTTATTCCTGGTATCTGAGTTTTAGTAGCCTCTTCGATTTCGTAAATTATCCTTCGGTTATCGCCAGTTCTCCCTCTCTGGATTATTGTGCCCAGTGGGACACCAACAATTTCCACATGGTGGTCTTGCTTCAAAATTTGGAAATCTTTAGGTTGCACCATTTTCAAGGCAGCGTCTCGCTGAGAAACCGACTGCACAAAAACTTCGGTATCGTTGCTTCGCAACTGTCTAACCGCGTATGCCCCTACAATTTTTGATTTCGCCTTTCTTAACAGCTCCGCAGGCTGCATCTTGTCTGATCCTTCCACACGAATTCTGACGGCCGCTTTTGTTGCTGGCGGTGCAACGATCGAAGCGTAAGTTGGTTGACCTCCCGGGCCTGGTACCGTTACTGGAGCTGCCTTGCGGGCAGGCTCCTCGAGACTCTTCCTGACTATCTTTTCCAAAGCCAGCATCCGTTCCTCAATTGGGGTCACCTCCATCCTTGCTTGAAGCACCTTGGGTGTGTGCTGTTAAGGCCTCAATTGCCCTTTCCACCTCAGCCATCTCCGATGCCTTCACCCCTTTCATCACCAGACTATCCCTCGCCTTCGTCAAGTATAGCCCAACAGTTTTCAAATTATCCAAGTTAACGCCAGTAGAATCCTCAACAGACTCTATTGATGAAATTGCAGCCGTCCCGATGTCCGTTTTTGGTGTTGTAAGTATTGCCATTGGAACTGCGTTGCCGTGAAAAGTCTTCATTCCCACCTTTCCTGCACCAACACCCGCCATACCGAAGTACAACAAGCTGCAGGATAGAAGATGGGTAAACTGAAGATAAGAAGGTCGAAACAATTACTAAAAGGATGATCTAACGTTCATGGAACGTGGTGCCGCTTTTGAGTAAATATGGTGTTTTTTTCCACCATCGACATTATTATCAAAAATAAACTACATGTGAATATTCTTTAAATTTAACATGCGTGAGCGTAAGTCAATCGACTTTCGCCGTAACTATTTCACAGGCTAATTAATCCTTTGCAAAAAATAAGTCAGATAAAACCACCTCTTTCGACGACTAACTCCTGGCAATTAAACCGAGACTAAATTTTTCAAGACAAGAGGTGAAATCACCTGTGTTATGGAAGAGATGAGGAAGGATCTCTGTTGGATGATTTGCAGAAGTTTCGTGAGGACAGCAAGGTCCCCGTCTCTTCTAAGAGGAGGAAAGGGGTCTATCACTTCGGATTTATATCCCTACAGAAATATACCCCTGTTACTGTCAAACCTCGCTGTAAGGATACTCGTCGGACCATGATTCACATCCTTATAGATAGGTTGTCCTTAAGGATATACACAGGTGATGACTACGTGAAGAAACTCGTGACTGACTTGTGACAAATCTTGATCGTGAGAGATATCGTTCAGTCGCTATCGTACCTCAGATTAGTCTGTTCAGGAAAGGAATATAAATTTGCAAGAATAGAGTTACGTTCATTTAAGGATCTTTAAAACAAGTATCTTGTTCTTGAACAAAATAAAGATAGATTGAAGTCATAGCACCCCAATGTTGGAATATAATTTAACGCCGGAGTATCCTAATTATGGCGAGATCCTATCACAGAACACCAAATTAAAAAATATCGGTCATGAGAGCCTCTACGCGACAATTGTAAAGTCTAGAAAGTGGAGGACGTTGTAAGATATCTAAAGAGAGCGCCAAAATGGAATATATTTTGCGGATACAGTTGAACCTGAGTCTTGATATACTCCCCCTCCCCTTGAAATCCAGTTTCACCGCCTTCAAGTGCTGAATTCATCGGGCGGTGAACATTGTCCATATTTTACTAAAGATATTTTTCGTTTCTATAGCAATGGAGCAATAATCAGACATGTTTACATTATTCGGCGATACCTCTACGTTCATCCATCATGCGCCCTGAAGAGATGAATTGTTATGCCAATGAAGAACCTTTTGCCGACCTGTGTTTCGGTGAAATTGGCACTATCGAAAATAATATTTGACGTGCGAGAGCTATTGCCAGCATACCTATAACTATTTCAGGGGAGCTCTACCATGAAGTCCCGGAGCAAATTTTTTCACTTCTCATAGGAGATCCACAAACAGCAAGAATATGCTTAAGGTGAAGAGCACGATTTTCACCGGTACATTCAGCAAGGCGAAGAGACTGCTACGTTTGTTTTCAGTTTAATTTAAGAGATGTTTTCTGAGAATCAAAGTGTTCTGTCCGCGATCCTCCAAATCTACCAAGCTAACAGGACCTAGTCTTTCAGGTCTAACTTTGAACGAATTTCACCTTAACTGGCACTCTATTTGGCCGCCCCTTGATCCGAAAAACAAATTCCTGATCCTCTTTAGTCGATTACATGATCTAGCAACGGCGCCGAAATGTCGGATGTAAGCGCCAAGCTTATTCTAGGGCGTACGATAGTCGATGAGTGGCTCGAACTAGGCGTTTACTTTCTCTTCACAAGAATATCCGATCGATTTTGAGGCATTGCACTCTCTGTGTCCAAAATGAGCAGAAGTCTCCCTCAATGTCGCTACTCGTTGCCCAAATAGCTCTTAATTACTAACTCGCGGCAATTTTCCTGCGGGTGAAGCGGAATAATTGAATAAGATTTGATGGGTAAGTAAATTGTAGTTGAAAATTGTAAACTATGTTAAGGTATCTTCGTACAACAATTTTTTCTGTCTATCAAAACTCTCAAAATCCAGATAGTTACAAGTAAATGACCAGATAGTAACTCAGTTGTTTAACAACTATAACGCATTAATTATGTCGCTTTCCATTTTTGTCAAAATCATCACGGGATCAAATTTGTTTGGCAGAATCAAATTTCAAAGGGGGGGGGGGGGGTATATCACGACTCTTGAACCTGTCTAAATGCAAGGCCTCGGTAGTTCAAACTTTTTGCACTTGCAAGGCTACCAGATTATTGATTTTCAGTACGCAACTAGCCCTGTAGGTGCAAAAATTTTGAACTACGGAGGCCTTGCATTTAGACAGGTTCGAGAGTAGATCAATTATTCGATGGAGTGAGTAGGCGATGTCGGTCATGATCGGGAAGAATTCATGGCGTTGGCCTGGAAAACAAGGTAGGGAATCAGGTCTTAGCAGGGTCCTACAAGGATATTTTGGAGTAGAAAAAATCTCGGGACCAGGAAATTAAGGATTATCCTTATAGAGGAGGGTATCGTTAAATGATCGGTAAAATTGGTGCGAAAATCTGTGACGCTTTGACTACAATCCTTTTGGCAAGGTATTCTTACAGCAAGATTTGACGGTACTTGGAATGATGGAATTGAAATCCCGGGTATCTGCGATGTAGGAAAATTCTCCTTCACACAGTGCGGCGAGAACAATTCACGAGTTTCGAGGGAAGTTCATCACTCTGATCAAATGGCCTCCTAATTCCCCTGACCCCAAACCAATAGAAGGCGCGTGGAACAGTGTAAAAGACTAAACACAGTCAGTCCACTAACAGAGGTTTGATGTTTTGATGTCAAAAGGCACTGATCCTACAATGAACTTCGAGGGAAAGTGAAAAATAAGCATAAGAATGACGCCGCAAAGCGAGACAGGCTGAAGAAGCTTATCGAACGCATGTCCAAGGGATGTGAGACGGTCATAATTACTCACAGCGGACCTGTAAAATAAAAAAAAATTTGCTGCTCATTAATCTAACATCGATAAAATTCAAAAAAAAAAAAAGTTACCAGGTTGAGTTAAGCTTGTGAACCAGCGCTAGTGGTGAAAACCTCGTGTAGGGCAAAAACACCATGTAAATAATCCCTGTCGGAATCTCTGAAAACCTTTTTCAAAGAAGATACTACCTAATTAGGTTTAAGAGACCCTTTTTCGCCCCTCAATTTGGAACCACTGGCTAGAACTTACCCTAATAGTAGAGTACAGAGACTGTAAGGGGCAAATTTATCGCTCAACTAAAAGTCGAGTGAAGGTTTAGGAGGTCTGGATAATTAAGTGAGACCACCCTCGAAGGTAAATTCAATTATCTCCACAAGATAAATACAAGTAGATAGTGCACAGAATGTACCGTCTAGAGAGACCTCCCCAACCCTTATCCTCTAACTAGCTTATTTAAATTCACGTTGAATTTAAATAACTCCAACGTTAATACATGTAGTGAAATCAGTACTAGTGCATCTCCACGCGTTAATGAGATATTAGTCATCAGCCCGAGAGGAGAGAAGCTTGTCAAGTAGCGCATCTCCATAATTGAAGTAACGCCACAAATTTGGACCTAGTATACCCCGTGTGGTTTTTTATACTTTCAGCGATTACAACATTCCTGACTATTAAGTATATTCCTGTCGAATCTGTTGGAAATTTAAACTCCACTACATCAGCTTTTCAACCTTTTATCATTCACAGGGCTTACTGATTAAAACGGTTTGCAACCGTCTGACCTGAATCATAGTGATAATCTCTTACTGTGATTTCCAAGGTTCTCGGAGCGCCGCTGCCACCTGAAACACACCCAACAAGCAGGACAAATATATGTCACTTCGTTTATTTTCTCTGGCAAATTCTCAGTACTGCTCCAGGGGCCCCAAGTTACTTTAAGATATTCTTCATCAGCTGCCTCTCCTCATATACGACCCGACCAGCATGTCATCAAGTATTCAAGCACCTCTTACAAACCCACCACTTCCTCCAATTCACGACACTCAGCCAGCATCTCCACCTAAAACCAGTCTAAAGAGTTGGTGGAAACATCTCCGAGAAACAACCATTAAGACTTCTGCGGAACAACAAGGTAAATCTCACTAGTTAAGAGTGCGAGGTATTTTCTTCAACCTGCTCTCTTTCATGGAGCTAAAATGCACTCAAGTGGTGTGTAACAGAAACATTGATTGCGGCTTATATTTCGCATTATAATTATGCTCTGATGCCATTTTTTCGACTTTCATGTACACGCCATGCATTTCAGTTACACTTTGAGCTAGGAATGCCAAGTTAACAAGTATGAAGACTTAGCAGATCAACCGTCTGGAATATTTGGGATTCCTCTTCGAGAGAGTATTACTTATGCCAATGTCGCTATCTCCCTAGTTGATGCCGATGGAAAAAGTTACATATATGGCTATGTCCCGATCGTCGTTGCCAAATGTGGTGTTTATCTGAAGGAAAAGGGTAAGTAAATTCTGAAAACCTTTCCACCGAAAGTTTTAACAAATCATTCGATAGCTATCAATGTCGAGGGAATTTTTAGACTCAGCGGATCTGAGAAACGTATAAAGGAACTAAAAAATATTTTTGACTCCCCTGATCGTTATGGAAAAGGATTAGACTGGGCAGGTTACACAGTACACGATGCAGCCAATGTCTTACGAAGATATTTAAATCAACTTCCTGAACCAATCGTTCCTCTTGATTTATATTACCGATTTCGAGAACCACTCATGGGTCATATCATTGAAACTCGAGCAGATGGAGACCCTCCTTTATTGGATAAAACTTTTGATGATAGCGCTGCCATCTCTACCTACCAAAAATTAATTACAGAGATGCCACCACTTAATCGACAATTACTACTCTATATCCTTGACTTGCTGGCTGTATTTGCTGGTAACTCTATGGCCAATCGTATGAATGCTCAAAATTTATCAGCCATTTTTCAACCAGGAATTCTCTCCCATCCAGTCCATGATATGGCACCGCAGGAATATCGTTTGAGTCAAGATGTCTTAATCTTTCTAATTGAAAATCAAGATCACTTTTTGATCGGGATGCAAGGCACTGCCGCAGATGAAAAAACTGTACAGGAAGTAAATAATGGTGGTATTCCCTCACCCCAAAAGATTGCCCAAGAAATAGATACGAGCGGTATTCCCTCACCTGAAAACAACGTCCAAGAAACGGATACGAGCGATGTTCCTTTAACTGAAAAAGCAGTTGAAAGAGCGAAAGATGATGGGGCGCTATCACCTAAGAAGAATGCTGAAAGAGCGAATGATGTTCGAGTGCCCTCACCTGAACTCTCAAGTACTTCTAGAATGAGCATCGAAAGGTCTATTTCAGATCCTAGCACTAGTACACATGTACCTTCTGAATGTGATCATGCTCAGCATAATGCGACTGTTGCTATATCAGACCAAAATGTTTGAGCCAAGTCTGATTAAGGAAGGATCACGAAGATAACTATTTTTTGCACAGCCAGCCATCAAATTGCGCTGCACCTTCAAACCCTCTCCTGCTACCATCACAGGGCTCAAAATAGATACCGGGAGAACAATTCTCCCCGGCCTCGCGCCACCAAGACCATCATCATCCCCGGCGGAGCCGAGTACCACAAGTATTGATTGTGATCGGCAGGTGTCGAAGATACAGAGTTGCCCAGAACTCGGCAAAGACAAGTCACATGAAAACGCCGAGGGCTCTTTCCCATGTGCCTAACAAAATTTTGTCCAGGTCGATAAACAAAAGAGCCTAAAAGGTCCCAATGTAAGGAGGCCGCTATCTAAGACGCGCACAGGGGTCTTGAGTCGAACAATGTTGTGTGTGCATAGTAAGTGGGTATCATCATGGCCGACCCGATGGTGATACGCGACGAGGTCACCGTATCCTGAGCGATGCACGAAGAAAGAAAATTTCCACATGTAAAAAGAGAGGGCCCCTTGATCCTGCACGTGAATCGATGCTACGGCCCATGGCGTCTAAAAGGATCTATAAGGTTCAGGAGCTTATGGCTCCCAATAGCTTCTCATCAAATCTGTCAAGCTTTTTAATTCTGTTCTCTTTCATGAAAAGTTAACATCTTAAATTCAGTCATGTAGTGGTATTCTACTAAGGGTAGGACCTACGAATTTCGGCCTCAAGTTATTCGGTCAACCCTCGCCATATTGAGGTTTCTCTAATCATGTGTATTTACGGTCGTCACGGACGTACCTGAAAATAATATATCATAAACACTTCTCACGTAGGATAATCAAAAATCTTGGAGACCTCTATGTGAAATACAGCAATATCACTCGTGAAAATGATGGTCAGCTTGAGTACAATTTATTGTAGGAGTAGATGAATGAGTTTTATTCCGCGCTTGAGCAGTTCTTATGTGCGTTTTCTTCATTTTCTTAATTAAGCTAGTTACCCGTCATAGTATAAAAATGGAATTTTGTCTCGAATTTGTCCTTCAGCAATCAAACCAGTCAAGACGGCGAAGTCAACTTTGACCATCACACCGTCATCAAAAGTACAGAAACTGAAATTTTCGCCAGTTACAGGAGGTTAGCTAGCGCCTCACTGATCCTGATATATTTGGCTTGGTGTGCGCCACGGCAAAGGTGTAGGACATGTCCCTCTCTCTAGTTTATAGAGGGGTTGAGAGTTGCGCGCCTCAGATAAAATTCTACATTTGGACTAAGCTACCTTGTCTGCGAATTTTATGCTTCTTTGTCTAGGGCGAGAAGTGTGAAGGGAGCCTTGATTCCTAGTCAGACATTAGCGGTAATAAGAGGCAATGAAGGCAATGGGGTTGCCCATAACTTCATTAAAATCTTATCGCTAAGCCGTCATGAATCTCACAAGGTACGATTGCCACCTGAAACTATTTTCCCATGCTATCCTTCGTCAAAATCTCAACTTGGGTAGCAAGAACACAATCAAGAAAGCCGTTAGAGCTAGCCCAGCAATCCAGGCGTACATCATCATCCTGCCCCACCAACCTTTCCCCTCTGACATTCTTCTCAAGAGCCCCATTCTTCTCTGGGCCGCTTCCAGGGCTAATTCGTTCTTGTCTAATCCTTTGGTAGCGTGATCCAACACATTTTTTTCTTCTTCGAGGGCCATGTTGAATGCGTGTGATGAAGATTTGAGTGTTCTAGCCATTTCAAGTAAGGCAGTGGTGAGATTCTCTTGCTCAGTGCGATTGTGGGTAAGAAGTATCTCTGCTGACGCACTCACACTGGCACCGGTCGCCATACAAGTTGAAGAAGCCAACAATTTAGTCTTTTCGGCTTGATGTCGTGCGCGAATCGTTGGCGCCGAGACACTCGCTGTCGTAGAGACTTCGGCGACGATCGGCGAGCTTGGGGCTTCGCGCGCCCCTGTAAGGACGGCACTAACTTGAATGGTGGGGGCTGTCGAGGACGGACCGGTCGGATTGGAGTCGATGTCAGCGACTGGGGCACCGGTGGGCGAGAGTATTTCCAGCGAGTCTTCATCGTCGGACGCGTCATCCCCATACTCGGCCAGCTGATACACTGAGCAGTGGATCATCGAAACCGGCGCAACAACTCACATCGTTCAGCTGCTGAAGTCTTTCTACATAAATCTGCAGTTGGCTCCGTTTCCGGGCGAGGTCTACGTGCGCTTCGTGCTTCTTGTTAGGCACAGTGATCGCGTGGGCCTCTTGTTCGAGTCTTGACAGCAGCTGATGTGCATACTCAAGATTCTACCTCGTATCCATTAGTCTTGTACATCTGAAAACCAATCTTACGAGTCCCAAGTGCATTCGTACAGCTCCAACCTTAGCTCGTTCGGACTTGGAAACGCGTAATTGCGCCTCGGTTTCGGAATCTGGAGTTATCAGAATCTGACGAAATCGTGCGAGTATTCTGACGAGATTGACCGACGTTGAACTAGGTTTAGCGGTCTTTGTAGTCATCGACGATGGTTGGGCCATGATTAACATAGAATAGGTTTTCTTGTTTTCCCTATGAACGTAATAAAGCAGCTATTTAGATTCGCTGACGTCAAACGAAGGAATAATACAATATATCTATCACGTGATTACAAAGCTCGGCTTACCACATTCCGGGACAAGTTTTGTTTTACACTACAACGATTATCTAGAATTCAAATGTTAATGGATATTCTTGACCCGAATAAGTCTGTTTCGTGGTCTATATCAATCGTAAGCACTCATAGTTGCTCTCCATCCTCCCAGTGCCCAAATAGCCGATACTAACTCTGTTGCTTCCCGAGCTTTTTTAATTACCTCAACATTTGAAATTTGAACATTTAGACTGTTTGATACTCTTTTCATCTTCTTAGAAGCCGATAAGCGCTCATTCATGAGTGGTTGGGCTTCCTTGATGGTCGTTACCAGGCCAGATGCGCCTAGAGCTCCCGCATCGATTTCTGGACTCGGTACATGGACCGACATGTGCCATGTGTGAATCCATTTTTGGATTGAGATTTTTTCAAATTTGTACGAACATCGGCTTGCTTCTAAAGAGTATTATTTATCTAATAAATGCAAGTTGTACTCGATGGTGGTTGGGCAAGTTGGGGTGCTATTTATTGTAACGTGAATAGGGTAGGCTAGGGAGGTTCTTCGAACTATTTTGGCTGTTGAATGAGAACAAACCAGCTGGGCGCCATTTGGATTTGATTGGAATATTTTTAAAGCACTCATGCTGTATATCTTCATAAAAATTAGTTCTCATTTCCGTTTTTAAATGTGTTAAATCGTGGATTGTTGAGAGGCCCTCGATCAGCCGACGGCGACGAGCCGTAAGGGATGAAAAAACACGGCAATCCAAGAAACTGCAGGACAGGCAACATGTGTAGAGAAACATATGTTGACTATAATTTGTTCGTGGAGCATTTCCGCTGAAAATTTAGGTATTTGTGACTTCTGTGGCCATCAGTTAGCAGAATGCGCTAGCAAGTCTCACCTTAAGGCTTAGTTTCTGGCGAAAAAATTGTTCTCAGCCATCCAGTTACAATCCTATACGCCGTCAATCTATTCTGCGATCTTGCGAAAACTTTTCTGGTGCTTTCATCACGAACCAAGATGTTCTGTGGTGCCACACCTTTGAGAAGTACGAGAGATCGAGTTTCCGGCCGTCAACACAAAGCATCCTTGGATGGGAAAGAAAATCACTGAGTTCGTCGCTGTGGACGTGAATGATGCTTCCGACCGAATTCTTCGGAAACGACTGATCCATCTTGGTTGCCAGAGTATCTCGTGATGTGGGTTTTTCGTTCCTCTCTCATCGCTTTATGCGAATCTTTCTGGACCAGATAACGACCGACCACTTTCCTGCGGGCTTCCACAAAGGTCCCTGAAGCACTACTTCGGCTCTCACGCAGAAGATTCGAATATGCCGATAGACAGCTCAGCGTTTTGGGTTATAGCTAAGACTTCCAAAGATTGACATCTAGGTTACAATATCTTACATGCTTGGACAAAAGTCATGGGCGCTCAGTTCGACAAGGAAAAGACCAAACTCGTATTTCTACAGGAAGCGGAAATTTGAGGAGCTTTCTTTACAGGTTGATGGCAAGGAAATTAGGCCGAAAGATACAATTCCATGGCTAGGAAACTTGTTCGGCAGAAAACTTAGCTCTGAGGATCATATTGAACTTGCTTATCAAGGGACTCGGGTGGTATCTGATCATTTTTGACGATTGTGTAATACTATCCCTACGTGAAGCTGCTCAGGGGGATGCTTTTGTATCCGGAGCACAAACATGATATGGACAACAAACCTCAAAGTTGGCCTTAGATTAGGTAAGACTCGCTATAAATCGTACCGCTTGAGCGGTCCTGACAGTCAAAACAACGTGTCTCATCCCAGCACTCTCAAAGGACACAGAATGGGGGCCGGCAATAGTCTGGCTTGATTATATTTATGACCGGCTGGCTAGACGAGTCGCCGCGGCAGATACCTATCACCCCCTACGCCGCTGATGGGACTCTGCACATTTTGCCTGAATATGATGCTGATAGGACGAACCAGATCGTAACTCTATCTGACACCAAGTTGCCGCGATGGAGCGCCACAACCGCTTAGAGTTGAATTATCTCGTAGCTCCCACCAAGTAGATCAAGCGATCCAGCACGTGAAAGATCCTGAGTCTCCAGACTCCACCGCGATGATGTTCCTGTAGCAAACGTTTCGTCCGGAGACGGGTCGTGTTCTTAAATCTCCTAACACGAAAACTACACTACCGGAGGGAAGCTCGGAAGCCAGGCTAATTCTGATTCTGTGAAACGCTGTAAAAGAGTGCCGCTTAATCCTAACACCGGATTTGCCGACGTAGAATTAACCATATCAAATAAAGCCCGAATTAATTCTATGTTACCCTCTAAATTCTGCTAGAAGTCAGTGTCGCGCTGAGTCGGCTTCTGCGGGTCTTTTCATACATGAAACTAATTAGAGCTGATTTTAAGAATTATGGTGAAGACGATGGATGATGAACGTGGTTCTTGCAACAGAGTGAATTTCCCCTTGAATGAAGATGAAGACTAACCTTACAGTTGTTAATGAAACTAATCAATATCAGAAGGGTCGTGGGCTTCATATCTAGATACATGAAATACTTACCATCCTAACTTGTAATCTGTTCATTTATTTTTTTGTAATTAGACCAAACGCCTGGGTATAAACTATGCAAGGTTTCACTACCATCCCAAACTTACAATCCTAAATACAATCATGATCTTTCGTCGATTGTTACACTCCGTATTTAGTAGAAAGTTCTGAGCTCATTTTACCTTTTCCATTTACATGAGCCTCGAGCTTCAGGATGCTATCTTTAATCGTAGGAGCATAGTGGATGCCGAATTCCTTACATGCGGCCCGAACTTCTTTTTGCGAGCGTCCTCCAGTATATACCCATTTTTTACTGTCTTGATTGTAAACATTCAAATTATTTCCCAGTTGGCCACCTTGATTGTAAACATTCAAATTATTTCCCAGTTGGCCACCTTGATTGTAATAATTTAAGAAATTTCCAGGTCCAGAATTAGGCAGTGGAGGGATAAAAGGGGCCTTTCCCAATTGACCAGAACTACTGGAGCCGTGTGTACTCAACCCAATCGATCCCTCATAATATGCTGCATAGTTACGCTTTCCGTCAGTTTGGGGCTTTGATGCTTGTTTTATGGCAAGATTTTCTGAATCTAGCTTGATCCCAAGAGAATTAGCAAGTTTTTGGATTAGGTTATCTCCACGTCTTTCAGAGAAATTGTCGAGAGTTGAGCTGACGTTTACATACGCTCCTCTCGCTTTTTTTACTGGCTTTCTAGCAATTAAGCCATAATTCTCTAAGCTAGAATTTGTGACACTCCATTCTTTCACACATCTAAAAACTTGATGACCATGATGTTTCCAGTACATTTGGCAAATATCTTTCCATATGTATTCTTTTGTGCCAACGATCCAAAGGTTTTGGATCCATTCCAACATGGCGAACTTAATTGTCTTACCCTGTATGAAATGTTTGTGTTCGATGGCTATCTGGGTTATCGAGTGTACTTCCCTACCAGGCTCATTGAACCATGGTATTGGAGCGCCTAGTATCATAGCTTGGATACTGATGAGAACAGATAGAACTGTACTCTTATTTGGTTGCCATCTTTCATTTGGGCTTCCATGCCATGTATTCAAGATGGAAAGACAAACTGGAGCAGCTTGTAAGCAAAATTCAAACAAGTGAAACCTCCTTACCAGTGCCACCCCGATGGAGATTTGGATTAAAACTGTGCCGATCACTATCGTTTCCATTGAGCACAAACTTGATCTTAGGGGGCTCAAACGGATAGTTCCCTGGAAGAAAGATGTCGAAGCTAGCCAAGGTATCAGTGACTTAGTAAATAGTGGTAATTAATGATAAGATATGCGCTGCGTTATTTTATAACTCTAAATAATAGTCGTCTTGACAGTCGAAAATTTTGATTTGTGTAGATAACTAGGATCAAACTCACATAAACAAACCACCAGCATATGGAGAGCCTTCAGATCCGACGATAAGCACTTTCATAACATCGATCCGAGACTCGGCAACCTTAAGAAATATACCTGGAGGTAACGACGTAGTTAAAGTTGCAACTTCTTTGCTGATTTTATTTAATCTATGCTTAACATTTGATGTTAAAACGGCAGAGAATTCAACTGTGAATTTGTGGCTAACAAGAGTTTCATCTGTAAAGGTGACTCTGTTATTTTCTGCAAAGATTTTCCATGCATCTAACGGAACATTTTCGGATGTCAAATCTATCAGTACTGGATTTCTTTTTTGTTCTACAGCTTTTAGCGACTCATAAAGCTGTATAATAGCCTTACAGACGTTAGTAGATTGTGGACCACCAGGACTTAAGCCTTTATTTGTCAATTCGAGGTAAGTTTTAAGCTGCTGGTAAGTATTCGTAGTAGCCTGTAGTAAGGAAGCACTGCATGGATCAAGTATTGTATATTCAGTGTCAAAATGGTCCGAGTTTTGGCTAAGCTTAACAATTCCCGAAGTCTTCTTCCGCGGCCATGGATCCAACAATAGCCCAACAAGGGCTGGATTCTTGGATATGATTCCCAGAAATCTACAAATTTCCAAGATCATTGGGGCCCGTTGGGTTAGTTCATCAACAGAGTCATTGCGGAGATAATCAATGATAAGGTCAAGAAGGGTACTAGTTCTGAAGAAAATATCAAGATTTTGTATGAATTTATTAAGCGTCGGGGATTCGCTAGGATATAGGCAAACATTCAATAGCTTTAATGTCTCGATCATTATACAATCTTTGGAGCTATCTTTGTCTTTGATCATATCGTAAGTAGCGGGATTTTGACTTAATGGATTTGCAACTTCTGAGTTCGTTTGGTGATAAGTATCCAGCGATGATAAATGATTATAATGAGAATAGGCATCGCTTGCATACCCTACTCCCGGAGCCGTGATCAACAGAGACTTAGAAAATCCCTTTTGGTTGGTAGGTCTCTTTTGAACAATTGGTTTGACATGTGGCTGAAAAGTTTCAACATTATCAATTCTTGCTATCAAACACCAGATTCCAAATAGTTGCCCAAGTTCACAACATTGATTGATGACGCCAACCGAAGTGAAGAAATGTTTTTCGTTGAACTTTGGTCTATTCCCACAACCAACGCAAGTTAAATGACCATTTGGACAAAGTTTCGCACTAAATGGAACCAGGGGCGGGATCTGCTGTGCTCTCTCGCGCCAAAACTCAATCTGAGCTTCAACCTCAGAGATCTTTAAATCAGCATTACATATATGACAACTCGAGTAAAATTGGGAGAATATCTTCTGTAGTCTTATCACACATGGATCGATTTCCCGCAGTGGGTAGAGGTCGATATAGGACGACATAGAAAATAGTTCTGAGGTTCGTCGATTCAATTTTCCTTTCTTCTCTCTCTCTTCTCTTCTCTTACTTGACCATCTTATTACCACGACTAGGAGTGTTGTTGCGAGGCGGATGAATTTATACTTGAATTTTCTCGAGATCAAGTAACTGTATCCCCGAGGGGTGATGGAGGAAAGTATCACGTTGGGTGGAAGACTAATCAAGTTAATAAAAAGGTTTAATTGAAAAACTAAATTCAAGAATGTAACGGAAAAAGGTACCTACAATTAAGGGCTCGACCTTAACCTTTTCTTTCCGAGTAAAGATCACTTCTGCGGAAGACAAATATTGTTTGTGTTGACTTATTGCTCTATCGTGAACAAATATATCAAGTTGAAATCCGTAAGGATTGAGCAGGTAATTAGATGATCCGGTGTAACCAACACACACACCAAACACAAACGCTCGAATGTTAAAAATGTTCAAAAATTACGAATACAAAGAATCTTGATAGATTTTTTTGTTTGTTTCCCCCCTCTTTATTTGATAGTGCGTTCAGTATCATGCTTTCCACTTGCCTGACCGAAGTGGAGGTACCTTGTGGCGGGGAGTGACGTTAACTTGAGGGGTTAGTTGTTTTATCGCCGATAATGAGCATGAAAAGACGTTATGCTAGCGGCTGTGAGATGGCATTACGATTTTCCACGAATTCAGTCAGATAAGACTATCACGGGACGATAAGTTCTCCAACCCTCAACCGTATCTTATAGTACTCTTGAGGATCCTGGTCATGTTGATCGTGACCTGAGTATATTAGTAATCTTGTATTAGTAATGTTTTTGTATTAGTAATATTATTTAGGTGTATATCTTTGGGAACGGGTGAACGGGGAATAAAAACATTATACAGACCACAGATATTCAATTGACTTGCTATAGCTGATTTACGCCATAGTTTGAGTCCCGAATATCGCCGGCCTGTACAACCTACGAGGAACCTCACTCTCTCTCAAGGGTCCTGAATTTACTAGCGTATTTGAGGGCCCGCAAAAATTCAGGGAATCGACATGGGTAAATCCTTATACTCTACCCCCAGGGTTAGTTTTCAGCATGCACTAAAACCTCGCTTATGAATATTATCCCAACTACAGTCAAACCTCGCTATAAGGATAGTGGGTTGACCCTAGTTTACGAGGTCCTATTGGTAACCTGCATCGGAGCCTCCAATCATAGGAATTAATTTGGGGTTGCCCCACTATCCTTACTCTACCCCCAGGGTTAGTTTTCAGCATGCACTAAAACCTCGCTTATGAATATTATCCCCACTAGTCTTATATAATCCCTGCTAGTCTTCACACCAAAATAAATTGAAAATGTTGGCCTGAGTGATCAGGCTTTTTACTGGACTGCTGCGTTGATCTCTTTCTCCCCCTCCCTCACCTACGCACTTCAATAGACATCGTTGCTGTTACTGTCTACAGAATCATCATCATCATCAGCATTTTCATCTAAGACAATCAATAAATCGTTACTCTTAACATTTATCATATTTCATAGGCCAATTATTCTTTAAAAGATGAGCCAGGTACAACCAGCAGCTCACACAAACAATGCCAAACGATTAAACAGAGATCAACGTCTCCAGGTAACCCCAATTTTCATGGTAAATAAA
>JAKRRZ010000077.1:0-35465 GCA_022627015.2 Podosphaera aphanis
TTCGAGGGACATTGTATGCCTTAGCAGCAGCTTTTTGGGTAGTAAAAGTACCATCATTAAATGCTTGGATGGCAGATTGGATGTCAGATTCAGAGGTTTTCATTTTGGAGAAGTTGGTGAGGAGAAACTTGCGAAATAAGATGTGTCTACGAGGTTTGAAGGGGTGGCGAAAGATGGGGGGTGGCGAAAGATGGGGGGTGGCGAAAGATAGGTGTCTGAGCTTACAAGAAAGGTCTGCTACTTATACACCAGAGCCACCTGGGCTACATGCCTATTAGAATCTACTACAATACTAGTATAGAGTTACTAGTGGAAGCTTCCAGAAAGGATAACATAGATATCAAGAGAATTACAAAGAACACGACTTCGAACTGGGTCAAAGGTTATGGAAGGATGACGAAAGTAATGGAAAGATATAATTTCACGTGATATCATGACTTGCTATGAGGCGGCCTGTCTCTGACACAGGAGTGTGTATCATGATTGGAGTTTAAAGAAGTATCATTAGTTTCGAAGTCTTTTATAACGGAAGGGTCGAGCTTGTCGGGTGGAAGGAGGGTCTGCCTTTGATATTGTACTCGAGGGTCGGAATTGTTTTTGGGAGATCCTGAAAGCGTCGTGTGAGAAAGTCAGCTTTAACGTAATCCCTTCCGGACCGAGACTTGATAACAAAGTCAAATTAGGATAGGAACTCGCTCCAACGGACCTGGCGACGAGATAGTTCCTTTGTAGTCATAAAATACTCCAAGTTTCGGTGGTCAGTGAAGACCGTGATTAGAGTATGAGAACCTTAAAGTTCGGCTCTCCACCCTTCGAAGCATTGGACAATAGCTAGAAGCTCTTTGTCGTAGATCTCATAATTACACTTCGCATTCTCTCATTTTTTGGACATGAAAGCAACAGGGTGAAGCTCTCCATTGTTGTCCATCTAAGATAAAATACCTGCAGAGACGAA
The DNA here is from genome assembly GCA_022627015.2 of Podosphaera aphanis. NCBI lineage: Eukaryota > Fungi > Ascomycota > Leotiomycetes > Helotiales > Erysiphaceae > Podosphaera > Podosphaera aphanis. The sequence goes on from JAKRRZ010000077.1 coordinate 956, forward strand.
GTCAGAAGAATCTTCTTCAACAAATATCTCTCTAGAAGCGTGGAAGTGCCGTAATACACGTGCTGATGTAAAAGATTTTTGGAGTGACTGGAAAGCTTGTTGACCCGCATCCGACCAAATGAACTTGACATCTTTTTGGGTAAGAGAAACGAGGGGCCGCACAAATTTTGAAAAATTTTTGATGCGTCGGCGGTAGAAGTTGGCGAATCCCAAAATCCCTGGACGTCTTTGAGACAAGAGGGGGGCTTCCAGTCTATAATGCATTGGATCATTTATGGATCTATACTTATCCCTGTGGTAGATATAATCAAGCCGAGATGTGTTACTTTGGTGACTTCGAATTCGCACTTCTTTATATCGCAATGCAGCCCGGCTTTCCCCAGAGCGTGGAAAACAGTATTGACGAGAGTCTGATGTGTAGGTAGATTTTCGGAGTATATCAAAATATCATCGATATATGCAGTAAAGAAGATATCTAAATACAATCGAAGAACCTCATTAATACGCGCCTGAAAGGTGGCTGGCGCGTTGGATAAGCCAAAAGGCATAACCAGGGTTTCGACTAAGCCGTATCGTGTATTAAATGCCGTCATCCATTCCTGAACTTTTACAACTCGGATATAGTTGAATGCGGCGATGATGTCCAGCTTAGTATAATACTTTGCATTGCTAAGCCTGGAGAGGGTTTCTTGCACCAAAGGGAGAGAGTACCTGATTTTGATAGTGATAGCATTAAGGCCCCTGTAATCAACACAAAACCGAAGGCCTCCACCAGCTTTTTGGGCACAAAGAACTGGTGCTGCTGCTGGCGATTTGCTAGCGCGAACAAAACCTTCCTCCAGCTGTTCGTTTAAATACTTACGCAGTACTTGAAGTTCTTCGATGGACATATTATAAAGTTGACAATGCGTGGGAGTCGTATTAGGCTTAAGTTCAATCCTATGGTCACATTTCGGATGATGGGGAAGCGTATCGGTGCCTTTAAAATTGAAGACGGGTAAGTGGTGATAGTAATAGGATGGTAGCTTTCTTGCGGGATCAAGTCGGTCTTTTGTTTGGAGTGCGATTTGTATATCTTCGATTGAAGAGCCGGCTAGGTGTATGTCTCTAGCTAGCGAATGAGAGTCATTTCGTTCCTGTGGTGTGGTTTACAAAGGGTTTGTTGGGCAGGGGTAGAAATAGTCGGTGACTGGAAAGATGGCAAAGTTGGTGAGGGATCGAGGGTAGCTCCAAGTTGTTGCAGTCTCGGATCTACTTGATAGAGTGACAAGGAAAAGATTTCGGTACCTTGTGGCTTGGAGATAGTATGGAATGTGGCAGCTCCAACTTTCCTAGGACGACCCCTACCCGCTTCGTTGATGCCAGATTTAGGCTTATCAAGGTGACCTTTAAAACCAGGTACAATCACTCGGGGCATCCCAAAAGGGACGCACTAGTCTTTACAATACGTTGAACAGAAATTTATCGAGTCTTCAGCCCGATTGATAGAGGGGTTGTGAAAGGGTTTCTGAGGGGAGGATTCGTTTGTGCGCGGAGTCAATATCGTAAAAATCGTCAGTTGAACCAGTCGAGGAATCCTTGTGATATGAAGCTGTTTCCATCTGCGATAATAGTACGGGGAAGTAGAAGGTGATCGTGATGAATTGAGAGAGATGAAATTTTTAGCTTTCTATCACGATGAATATCTGATACATCTTCTTTATATGCCACTGGGTGAACTGATTCTTTCTCTGACTTTGCTTCGTTAGGTCTCTGATCGCGACGATAATCAGAGACTAGGCTTTTTCCGCTTCGATGACAGTCTTACCATGATTCCAACGCGCTTCGGCACAAGACCAGGCTCGATGACTAGGATCGTAACACCAACTGCATAACTTATTTTTAAAGCAATAAGTCCGTTTGACTTGTCTTGCAGCGTCGTTCCGAGGGATGCGACGGTTGGCAGCATGAACTGCTGTCCAAGTGACGGAAGGGCCGATTTTTGAGGCACTCAGATCCATAGCATCTTCCATTGGAGGGCTATCAGGGGAGATGACAGGTTGGACGGTGGGTTGATAGGTGTTAAGTGTTGACTTACCTTTCGTGTGTGTCGGATTGGTAGATCGAAGGACAGCATCGATATAACGTACTTCCACTAGATAGGATGTCAAATCTGTAGATAAGGCTATTCGTAACATTATCCGATTTTGGATATGGCTAGCGGTTGCCGGGTGAAGGGAATCGTAGAGGTGGTTGATCAAGGCATTGTTGGAGAGTTCGGTCTTCTGGGCTACCTCGAACCAATCAGAAATATGAGTCGAGGTGGCCTTTTGGCCTTGCTTTAAGGTAAGAATTTTACGAGGAGCCGAGTTGCATTCATCCACATCTGCAAATGCCTGCTCCAGCAGAACTAGTATAGCAACATTGGAGGCGAATTTTACAGTTCTGTCCCTGCTGATACCATAGGCTATAGTAGAGTAAGCTTTGCCTTTGAGGCGAGAGATAAGATAGATCATCTTGCTTTGCGCCGAGGGGTGCCAGTCTTAATTTGCTATAAACTTCATATTAATTTTTCGGATGAAAAGGGGAAGTTCTTTGCGTAATTCAGGGTTATCAAAAGAAAATACGTCTGGGTCAGGATGTTCCGCGGACCTGTGGTGTCTGTGTGATACGCTTTTGGAAGAAGCGGTGGCTGTCTGTTCAAGGTCTTGAATACGTTTTTGAAGACTGACATTTTGTTGTTGCATCTGAGAATGTGTGGCAAGCTGTTGTTCTAGGCTTTGGACCTACTGTTGAAGACTGACGTTTTGCTGTTGCAGAGAGGAGTTAGCAGTAGAGGCCGAGTGATATTTCTTTTGGTGCTTAGCAATTTTATCTTCGAGTTCCTGGTTCCTCTCTAATAACGTGCCATACTCGTTTTTGTACTGGTATAACTCTCTTTCTACTTGTACGTAAGATCTCGCCAGCATTATAATTTCGTCGCTGAGTCCTGAGATATTAATGGCTTGATTTCCGCCTTGCATGGCAGTGGTAAAAAGTTGGTTGTTAGGGACTAAACAGAGCAGAGGATATTTTTGGGCGAATGCGGCGTCCTGATCGCCAAATTCATCATGTATGTGGACACTGCTTGGGTGTTGCTGAGGTTGATACAGAATGGTATTACCACTGTCGAGATCCCAAGGGTTGTTATCCATTTTGGTAACGCGTATATCAAAAACTGCGATTTCAACTGGAACTGTTGGTAATATTTACGCGCTGTAGCAGTAAAAAAAATATGCTACGGTAGACAATGTGTCAAGGGGTGGATAAGAGGAAGATTGACGAAGTCTAATCTGGTGAATAAGATTGTCTACACAGAAGAAAGGGACTTAGGGAGGGACCAGAGATATTAAATACAATCGCGTTGTTGGAAAATGCTGCTTAGTCAGCCTGATGATTAATTGAAAACTCTTCACTCACTTATTCTGAACCTTAACAATAAATTATTCATCTGGTTGTTTTATGCTCGTATATCTGTTACGATAGATTTTACCCTTCATATTCTTATCATTGTGCCTTTTTTACCTTTATCGTACGTTCATAACTCAACACGTGTACGCACGTAAACTCTTCCACGTGGCCTCAATATTAATCGCGTCTACCATCACAGCCGCTCTGTAGTTAACTTTCGAAACTTTGACCTGCATCAGCCCAACACTACAACACAGAGTGATAAACTAGACCCCGTAACTTTTTTCTTCGTCTTCTTACTAATCGAGTCCCATGAAGAATGTCAATTTTTAGAAAGTTGGTGGAGAGTTGAAAGATTTAAAAGTCGGGGCCTCAACTGACATGTCTACAAGGTTCCCCAACCATATAATCCAACTTATGGTTGACTGTGTTACTATTCCTTACAGAGATTGTTTGTGCTTCTGTTTACCTTAGACTCGGATATTCATAGTACGTAAAGATTTCAACAAATAATATCGTTTTTTTCCTTGAGCTTCCTTGATAAAATATGCCTCGACCAAATAAACGAAAGCGGAAGCATCAAAATATTCCATATCAGAAAGCAAGATTAGATAATGACAGCATTCATGACAACAGTTCAGACCTGGTCAATAATTTTGTAGAACAGATTTACTTGAACGGTCTACACACATCAAGTGATGATGAATTTGAGGTGGAATCTCTGGGCTCCGATAGAGACGTTCCTATTGAAACTACCAATGCATTTGATCGAATTTTACAAAAATTGAAAGCGGAGTGGATTGATGAATCACAAAATGTCAGATGTCCTTATCAGAGAGGCTCTGTATTGTGTGCTCGCGATACGAGTTGGCTGTTCCTACGAAGCTTAATACATCTATCCAAAAACGAGATAAAGCCATCGAGGACCTTGTGAAATAGCTCTCCTCAAAGATCAATGATTTAAAAGGCCAACTTTTGACTAGATACAGAGCTGTCTTGGCTTTGTTGTACTCCAAAAAGTTACAGGAGAAAGGGGCGTCAAGAGAGGATATATCGCTAACAGTCGCAAAAACTTTAAATAAGGGCAGATACTTTGCTGATCGGATTAGACAGTGGGAACACAGTTGGATAGAAGAAAGACAGATAGCCGAAAGTCGTGGAGGTAAAAATAGTAAAAGGCTTTCGTGGTTGAATGACGAGGGCGTTCAATTAGCAGTCCGAGAATGGTGTTCGGTTGCAGGAGAAGGTTGAGTACTTTTATGCCTAAATTTCTAAATCTATGGAATAAATTACTAATTATGTTCTCATCAGGCATAACAGCATATGAACTTGCTAAAGCGGTGGGGGAATACCTCAATTCCACACAAAGAGAGGAATCAATAGGTGTAACTTCCAACAATGGCTTTCAAAATCCATCGCAAGACCGAAGAAACGACGATTCGTCTCGAAAAATTCGTTCTCGAACAGCACAAAATTGGCTTAAAATAATGGGTAATGGGCTTTAACTTCAGCGATATTAATGAGGACTTATATATTGATGGACACGAACGAGAAGACGTTGTTAAATACCGTAAGGAAGTATTTCTGGTAAAGTGGTGAGAACTTTCGCGAAGATTTGTCATCTTTTCTGAAGATGGTTCAAGAAAAGAGCCTTTGACCTCCAACCAAATGAGAACCCTCTTGTCTTTGTAAAACATGACGAATCAATATTCAATGCCAGTGATGGAAAAGATTAGATGGGGATTAACAGAGATAGTCAGCCACTACGACTAAAAGGGAAAGGAAAGGGTATTATGGCATCAAATTTTTTTAACACCTGGGGGGTTTTAAAAGTTCCAAATACTGTGCCAGATGAAGAATTAGTGAGAGACGCCTCATTTTCGCGAGATGAGAGTGGAAAGCCTGTTCGGGAAGCCTCTCTACTCCTAGAATATGGCAAAGACAATTACTGGACTGGGGAAAGATTGGTAGAACAAACCATGAAAGTAGCGATTCCTATGTTTAGGTATGCTTTCCCGAACTTTCAGGCTGTCTTTGCGTTTGACAATACGGCAAACCATTGTGCATTTGCGCCAGATATACTATTGGTATCAAAATTGAATTTATGCCCTGGTGGAAGACAGTCAAAGCTTCGAGACGGGTAGAATTTTTCCAAGAATGTTCCACCGAAATTGAATTTTGCTGAAGATCATCCAGATTTCAAGTTACGTAGCCAACCCAAAGGCGCTAGACTGATTTTGATTGAAAGATCTCTCTGGCATGACCATCGAGCGGATGGATGCAGGTTCCTGTTACCATGTTCAAAGGACAAGGGTTGCGATCCACGCATGAATAATGAATGCTGTGCTAGAGCACCCTTGCAATCGCAAAGGGATTTTCAAAATCAAAAGAGCTGGCTGCAAGAAAATGTGGAAAGTGCTAGACATCTAATCAATTTCTACCCCAAGTTTCATTGTGAAATGAACTTTATTGAGAGTTTTTGGTGTTCAGCAAAACATTATCACAGGAACCACTGCGATTATTCTTTTCATGGTCTCCGAAAGACTGTTCCTGCAGCATTGAAGTCTGTGCCGAGCTCAACAATCAATAGATACTACAATCATTGTTGTAAAATCATTGAGACATATGAAAGACAATATAAATATGGAACAAAAGAGCCCAATGATTATTTATGTAGAAGTTAACGTAGAGTTGAGGACGAGTCAAAATGGTAGGGAGGATAGCGTGGTACTTATATACACTATGCAAAAAAACTGTCAACAAAAATCGCGAAATTTGATTCTAAAAGCCCATCACTCTCTACCAACTGAATGAAATAGCTTAAAAATCCACGTAGATAAAAATTAATTTCTGATGATTAATGTTTCACGATTTGGAGTTGTGTAATTCTCTACCAAAAAAATGGTGGCTAGAAGATCACAATTTATGGAGACAGTTTTTTTTGCAGGCTTATCTAATATCTAGTACTCCCACCTTTAGCAGCCAAAACTGCTTCAATTCGCCTCGGCATTGACTCTATTAGATTGTGACAGTTACTTGCTGGTATCAGGGCCATTCTCTCTGTACTCGCTGCCATAATTCCCCTACTCCTTTTGGGGGTTCGTAATAGGTCTCAAGTCTTCTCTTCAACTCTTCCCAAAAGTGCTCTATTGGGTTTAGATCTGGGGACTGGCAGGCCAATCTAAGCAATTAATATGCCTGGACCTAAGAAACCATGTTGTAGCGCGGGCGGTATGCTTGGGATCATTATCTTGCTGAAAAATTAGCTAGTCTGTAGGAGGCATATCTTCCACAAGCGACGCTGCCTCCATACAAAGAGTGAAATTCTCCTGCAAAATGCTGATGTAATGCTGTGTATTCATCTTTCCCACTACTTAGATCATTGCGCCCGGTCTGGACCTGGCCATGCATCCCCAAATCATTATATTGCCCCCTCTAAACTTGAGCGTTGGGACAATACCTCTCCCAGCAAGTCCGGGTTGGGGTTTTCGCCACGTAGACTGTATTCCGTCACTGCATATCCGATTGATTTTTGTCTCATCAGACCAAATGACTCTTTTCCAGTCTTCAATGGTCCATTCCTTATGCTTTTGTGCGAAATTTAATCGCGCTTTTCTGTGTCGGCTAGTAAGCGCTGGCTTTTTGACCTTCTTCCACGCCTTTAAACCAGCTTGTCGTAGGACATTTCGCACAGTTTGAGGGGTTGCAGAGATAGAGTAAGCTTCTTTTAGAGCTGCAGCAACTTGTTTGGGGGTTCTATGCGTTTCATTGGTTATGTCGTGGACGATTTGCCGTCTGAGCCGAGGAGTAAGTTTGCTAGGTCGACCACCTTTACTGCCACTACCAATGTTGGAAATAGTCTTCCAGAGTCTGCCGACAACGCGTGGAGAACAATTAACTCGAATAGCAACGTCACGGCACGAATTTCCTTCTTTCAGTAGCCCAACAATTCGTTCTCGTGTGGCTTTAGTCAACCGAGGCATGATGCTACACCAAGACATTCATTACTAACAATGATCCTGCTCAATTTTTCGGAAGAAGTATTCACCGAAGTCTTATCTAACTATCTGACGATGAACTGATGGCAAAGTTCGTCTGGATGGTTCCTAATGTTGAGTTTTGTGCAGGGTGAGTTAGTAGCCAGATACCTGCAAAACAACTGTCTCCAAAAATTTTGAACTTCATCTAGCCACCAGTTTTTTTTGTAGAGAATTACACAACTCCAAATCGTGAAACATTAATCATCAGAAATTAATTTTTATCTACGTGGATTTTTAAGCTATTTCATTCAGTTGGTAGAGAGTGATGGGCTTTTAGAATCAAATTTCGCGATTTTTGTTGACAGTTTTTTTGCATAGTGTATTGTTACATGCAAAGGTTAGTGGGAAGGAGGGTCATAAATGGTACTACAGTTGAACCTGTCTAAATGTAAGGCCTCGGTAGTCCAAAATATTTACACTTACAGGGCTACTGGCGTACTGAAAATCAATAATCCGGTAGTCCTACAAGTGTAAAAATTTTGGACTACCGAGGCTTTGCATTTAGACAGGTTCAACTGTATTCCTGGATAGGAGATATAGGCTAGATTTAAGCGAGAAGCTAGTCTTAAATGAGAAAGGTGGATTAATAAGTGGGTACATTTTTAGCGGACTTTCAAAAATCCCCTCACCAAAATTGGTTTATCTTAACCTGCTCCAGCTCAGCACCACAACACCAGATGATAAATTGGGCTTCTTCTAGTTATTCTACATCTTCTTATCTACACGGTTGCGTCGAGAATGTAAATTTTTACTAAGGTGGTGAAGTGCTGAGAGAATTGAAAGTTGGGGTCTAAAATGACTCGTTTACAAGTTTTCCCCACCTTAGTCTGATGGCACCATAGTACCATCAAAAGTAACATATTTCAGGCAAAGGTTGCATTTGTATAAACACCTTTCTTTAAATTAACCGACCCATACATATCGTACAACTAAGAACTGTTAGATTTGTTTGAACCATCAAAGTCTCGAGCTTTTTACATGTTTTAATTTCAATCGTGTTAAAACGCGCGGTAAAGTTTGTAGTTTGGCATAAATCCTTCGTCTCAGTGATACATCCGTTCGGCTGAGTGATAAACCACGTTACCAGTATTAAAAAAGAAAGGGCAAATGCCACCCTGCTTAGCATAGGGGCTTGAGTTCACGTAGAGTTACACTAGAACAATCATTTTTGTAGTAAGAATACTACTTTACTCCCCTTGCCCAATTTACTTCTAACAATCTTATTTTTTGTAGGTTTCAAGAGGAGGCGGGGCAGGTGAAAGGATTATTTGATCATTCTCATCCTGATCTCTTCTTCGAGGCGAATAAGCTACAGTAAGTTTTGTGCATCACTGCAGGCTCCATGAATGGAGATATTGACGAGCTTACTGCACCTTTAAGCCCCTACCAAAGAATAACTTTTCAAGACCAGTTTCTGATGATGAATTCCACCTTTTTGGGTCACCATATCGTCTCAAATATCAACTTTGCGCAAATGTTTGTCGTATTTCACTTGCATTTTGCCTTGTAAAAACTCCACAAATAAGTTCTTTAGAAGTAATTTGGACTAGGGGAGTAAAGAAACCCTTTTTGCCAATAATTATGAACCCAATTACGATTAATTGCGATGAGGAGAGTAAATCTGGGAATTCTTTAAAACCGAAACAGCTCAGCGTCGGCATCTGGGATTGAGACGCTGCAATTCGTATCGAGTTTGGTATCCTGACAAGATTTGTGAAGAATGTACTGTTATGAGTGTGTAAACAAAGGTGTATAATTATGAGTAAACAAGACAGATGATATATATTCATAAGTACAGGTGAGTTATTCAACATATAATCAGAAGTGCGTGCCAAGCTTCGCTAGATGACTCAGCAATTCCTGACATCCCCCCATGCTGAGTATTCCAATGTCAGCAATTTTGGTTGTTAAGGGTGATGAAGTTTTACTTTTTTTGCACCTAGACCTCATTAACTCTCAGGACGGTTGTAGTAACCGCAGAGCCTACATCTACAGAACATCTATGGTTAGCTCTATGCAGTTCAGCTCAGCATACGTATATGCCCCGATACAAGAGTGCCCCTGGTGTTTGTCGTGTAGGTTCTGATTCTCAATCTGTACTTAGGCGCCTTCTTTAAATCATACGGTGGTATTACACTTGTTGTATTTTCGATATTCCTACACCCATTTTATCCATATGCCTTACTAATGATTCGTGCGGTAGTTGTTTGGTTAGGATGTCTGTGGGGTTATCTGTTCCGGCAATTCTATCAATTTTCAGCCGGTTCTTCGCAATCATATCATTCCTGGCGTAGAAATAGCGAATTTCGATGTGTTTGGCCTTATTATGAAATCTGCCTGAGTCTTTACAGAACTCTGTTGCTGCCTGGTTATCGCACCACAGAGTTGGTATGAAATTTTCTTGATGTAAATCTTTCCACAGCTTTTCCATCCATGCTGCCTCTTTTGCTCCTTCATTGGCAGCTATGATCTCTGCTTCCATGCTGCTTAAAGCAGTACTCTTTTGTCGTTGGGAGACCCATGAGATTGCACCCTCATTGTACAAGACCACATAGCCTTGGAAAGACTTTCTATCATCTTCAGGTTCCCATGTCGCATCAGCGAAGATGTCGAATACGTTAAACTTTGTCTTTTCTTTGGACACGTTGTTTTTTAAATGCCGAATAAGTGATTCCGTATCGAGATGTCCGCTGAAGATATCTAAGAAGGTGTTTGGCATGGCCGAGAAAAGGGTGTTTTGGTTTCGACATGAACCTCGCTAGTTGTCCGACTGCGTAAGAGATGTCGGGCCTGGTACCGTTTGATAAATAAATAGTTGATCCTACAATTTGTCGATACAGAGCCGAATTGTCGTCATCCAGGAGTTCATATTCTTCGTTATCCTTTAAAACGGTCCCAGAGATGAGGGGTGTCAAAACACCGTTGCAGTTCTTCATGCCAAGGCGTTCGAGTAACTTTCTTACATACATTTCTTGATGTATGAATATGCTGCAATTCACCCTATCTCTTTTAACTTGAAAACCAACAAATGTAAGGGACCTAGATCCTTGCATTTCCATCTGTTCATAATTTTACTCTTCAATTTATCAGACAATTCTCTACGACCGCAGATAAGCATATCATCGACGAAGACGAGGACAAAGAGTCTCTTCCCTTTCTCCCCCATTGGCGATGATATAAATAAGTTAGGGTCTGCATCTCCTTGTATAAATCCCAAGTCGTTGAAGGATTGTTTAACTTCGAAGAACCATTCCCTAGGAGATTGTTTCAGACCGTACAGTGCCTTTTTAAGTTCAAGATAGTATTCACTTTCGATACCTTGAATCCATGGGTAGAGTAAATAAAAATAATCTGGGATCTTCATGTAGTTTGGTTCCTTTAAGGTTAGGTTGAGGAATGCTGTATACACATCAAGGTGATCAAGTTCAAAGTCATGGACGGCAGCATATGAAAGAACTGCACGTAGGGTCGTATATCGTACAACAGTTGCAAATGTTTCGAAATAATCTATACCATATTGCTGCTCGTAGCCTTTTCCAACAATCCTCGCTTTTCTCCGAGCGATTGAACCATCAGAGTTAAATTTATTTCTTAATACCCAGCGTGATGATATAAATTTTCGATTGTTTGAAGCTGTATTTAACTTAATGATTCTATATGTGTTGTTCTTTTCAAGGGATTTCAGCTCGTCAAGTATGGAAGCTTCCCATGCTTGCTTGTTTTCAGCGAATGCCTGTTCTACAGTTAGTGACTCAAATGGAATAGAGGGAACGTCTAATGAAGTCGGTTCATGTGAGTGCTCCATATGTAGCGCATTTAAGGCCTTGACTTTCATTGCGACATTGCTTCCAAAGCCCTTGTTATCATTCCTTTCCGTATTGCGCCCAGCTATTTTCCCTGAGCGTGTGATAATTTGTAGTTTGGAACTATTAGGGTTTACAGCTTTTGCTTCGCGTGTACTTTCAGGGTCAGGATCTCCTGTAACTGCAATATTATGATGACCCGAGGCTCTACTTTTATAATCTGGGTCTGAGTATTTTGGGACTTGAACAAGATCGTGACCCGAGTCTAAAACTCTATTCTTAAACGATCTGTTATGATAATCAGGGTCTGAGTCTTTGGAGACTTGAACAAGATCGTGACCCGAGTCTAAAACTCTATTCTTAAACGATCTGTTATGATAATCAGCCTTTTGATTGATCACTTGGGCATCTAGTGATTTATTTTGGCGGAAGCTTCCTTGGATCCGTGGTATCATAGGCTTGGTAACTGTATGCTGCATCTTTATGCCGGGAAAAATATGTTCTCTGAATTCACAGTCAACGCTGCGTTGTTCTGTACCTGTGTCTCTGTTTAGCAAAATATAAATTGAGTTACTCTGAATGCCTATAAAGATCCAATTAGTTTCAATATTTGGGGCAAATTTTGAAGGTGCAGCTCTAGTTTCTTTGTGAATCAGTGGGAACGCTGCGCAGCCGAAAACTCGTAACTTCTGTAGAGAAACCTTCTTGTCAGAAAATGCCGATACTGGCGTGATATTAGAACCTGGTAGTGTGTTTTCTGGGCCATAGGGTAGTGCTGAGGTTGGAAGCCTATTCCGAATATACATGGCATGCTCAATAGCATAGCACCAGTAATTTTTCCAGTCTATTTGTGCATGGAACATCATTGACTTCGCCAACTGGACTAGAACTCTTCGATTCCCAGTTCTTTGCACCAATCTTTCCAAGCCTGACCAAATTCTCCAGTTCCATTATCTGCTGTAAAGTGCGCAACTTTTTCTCCAGAAGATAATTGTACATGTGCTGTTATCGCTTTGATGGCTGGTAAGCACTCTGCTGTACTCTTGTTCTTGAGAAGATGTATCCATCCGCACCTTGACGCATCATCAATGATAACAAGAAAGTAATTGTAGCCTCTTACAGTGGTTGGCAATTTTCCGGAGATATCAGCATGCAGCCTGCGAGCTGGTTTTGACATCCGATTAACAGTCTTTTTCGAGTATGTTTCTTTCATTTTTCCGGCTAAACAGGCTTCGCACGCATTCTCCCCCTTGCTGATAGCTCTAGGCTTATTTGGAATATTAGGTAGTTTAGATATGGTTTTATAACTGGCATGAGCTAGTCGAAAATGCCATAATTCAGCGTCGTTTGATGGTAGTCGTGACATTTCATCAGTTGAAGTCGAAGTTTCAGTACTACCTGATTGATGAGCTGAAAATGAAAATTGAGCATTTGAGCCACCAGTTTGCATTGATTCGTGTGACAATTGAAATAGATTATCTTGTAGAGGGGCTTTGAATAAGATCTTTGAGTCTTTAGTTGCAGTAGCAAAACAGTTTTCAAAAACAAGTCTGACTCCGTCTTTGTTCAGAGCTCCGACTGAGATTAGTCCGATGTCTTTAAAAGCAGATACATACCAGACATCTTTAAGAATCAGGTCTCCAATTTTACATGTGCCGTAACCATCCGACGAGCAAGTATTACCGTCAGCTATTGAAACGGATTTAGGGAATGACCATCGCTTTAGCCCAGAGAAATCTCCGAGCCTTCCACTGAAATGTCGGGTGGCACCTGAGTCTATTTTCCAGCTTATTTTCATTTTATTTGTTGATACCAGCGCTGTTTCTATTACGATATTTGCACGTACGCGGGAATAAGAATAGTCAAAACGGTTGTCATTAATCTGTTCAGTTGCTATCTGTGCATACTCCATGTCATTTTGTTTTGACTTGGAGTGAAGATACTGCTGGCGAGACCTTTTAAGGACTTGACAATGTCTCTGCCAGTGCCCTGGTTCCTGACAGAACCCACAAATATCGTTCCGTTGAGACAAGTTACTGTTGTTATTATTATTACTTGATTTTCCGCGAGAGTTTAATCCGCCTCGATTTGCTCTGCCTGTATGGCCTCCTCTTTGTTTTCCTCTGCCTCTGTTCACAGCGCCTCCGCGGCCTGATCCACGATAGCCTCCTCGTCCTCTTCTATTCTTGTCTCTATTTGTATAGGAGCCCTTTCCATGAGATTCGACAAGGCTGGCTGGCTGTGCAGCACTGGGCGTTAAAGTTTCGGCTTCTTTCAGCAATATAAGTGCAGCCGGGAGGGAGAGTTTCTGGGTTCTAATCGTATAGTGCGCATTGTGCCAATTAAGTTTTTCGAGTGGGAATCCATTGATGGATAGGCAGATCCGATCGAGGATTTCCTCGTCCGTAATCGGACGTCCGGTATCTTGCAGCATTTTCTTTATGCCTATTATCTCAGCATAATAGTCTGCAATTTTAATTTTATCTGGGTCGAAGTTCAAAGTATAGAATTTGAGCAGAATTGAACTCATCACCATTCCATCAGAGTTAGAACAGAGTAATTTGACTTCGTTCCAAAGGTCAACAGCATTACGTGTCGACACAGCTTCCCGAAAGGTATCGCTCCTATGAGCTGAACCAACCGAGCTGCCGATAATGATTACAGCTCTTTCATTTCTGGCCATCCAATCGTTGATTTCGTGGGAGTTCAGAATATTATTTTCCCCTAATTGTTTACTGGGTTTCAACTCCTGACCAGTGATGATTTTCCACACACCAGCAATTTCGAGCACATCCTTGATACTCGTAAGAAAAATGGGATAGTTGGTCCCATCAAAAATTTCAACCGTCCCCCAAGTCGTAACATTAAATCCATTCTGTATTTGGATGCTTCCGTTAGTATTCGTTGCCGAGATATTGGTAGGTATAACAAAATCCGGGCTATAACCTGTGAAGAATGTACTGTTATGAGTGTGTAAACTGGGTCGGATGGTGGTGTGGTACACCGTCCGGGCCGTTCTCCCAAGTAGAGTTTGGGCAGCTTGGACACATGCCCCACTCGAGACAGGAGAAAGCTGGTTCAAATCCAGTAAGACCCGTTAACCACATTCTCTCGCGGTGGTGTTTTTCTCATAGCTTGATGAAAGCATATTCAGATAACCATGGGTTTTTCCCGCTTTTCCCTATGGTGGGTATTCACGGAAGAGGTTACATGTCGCAAGACATTATCCTCGTAGTGGTATCTGCAAATGAAATCTGAGTATGAGTGTTCCAAAAACGTCAAAATGTATCATTCTATGAGAAACACACCTTCCGTAATCATACGTGTCATAGCTTCAGGCTGCATACACAAGAATGATTTAAAAAAAAAAAAAAAAAAAAGTGTGTGTAAACAAAGGTGTATAATTATGAGTAAACAAGACAGATGATAAATATTCATAAGTACAGGTGAGTTATTCAACATATAATCAGAAGTGCGTGCCAAGCTTCGCTAGATGACTCAGCAATTCCTGACAAGATTACACGAGACAAATGGCCATGTGTCCCGGAACGAAACGTTAAGAACCGTTGGTTGTTTGTGCGCCGGCACGACGCACAACACAAGGCCTTAGGGGCCACGTGCCGGTTAATTCAGTGTAAAGGACTACGCGACGCGTCACCCCCTCACGATCTCAATAAAGCAAATATTCTTCCCCCCATGAGATTCTCCCAAGCCAATTCCGTCCTTCGACCATCTTTCCCGGCTCACTAATTCCGTGGTTTCTCAATCCTAACTAACCTCTTTATCAGCTAGTTCAAAAGTGACTTTTCGACCGGGAAAAAACTAGAAAACCCGATCGGCTGAGGTGGTGCCATTCAACGAATGTACTTCGGCAGCTGAGGGAGCCCTAGCACTTTAGAACACGGAGCGGATTAGAAACATCGGAATTTTGCCTGTATTTTAAGTGTCGGTGGCACTTTGTCGAGAGTTGTCCAGGCACACGCGCAATGCTCCTCCAAGTCAGAAACTCAGTATTCCCTCCTCCAAGGCTGTATCTTTCCTCCTCCACGTTCCCACACCCGTTCTTCCATCCCTCATAGTTTCTCCTTCGAGACCCTTCCCATCTATGTGCCCCACGACTGTATTCCTCCGTCGGTTATCCATAGCATCATGAGCGAAAAGAAGGGGATCGACAAGGCAGACGAATTTGCCATTCGCAATGGTGGTCTTGAGTCGATGCAGAGTCTATTCGAGAAGTATACGTATCTTATTTTGATTAAATGATGTCTGGAATTTTCCTATTTTGTCTACAATCAGCTTCGATAAGCTTGTGAACGATGTATATTAAACGTGCTCCGTTCCTTTATATCGTTAATACAACTATTTCTCCTGCGCCAAGGCGAGAATTATCTGATTCCAGGGGAGCGCGGACTCCTTGTCGGGCAAAATCGTCAAGTTTCTCACAGCTTGTGATTGGCTAATCGTTTGAATGGTTTTTTAAACGATGAATAAAACCACATTTCTGTAGTCGCTAATTTCCCTAGTAGAGACAATTTTGGTTGTTAATACGTTTTTTAAGGTCTAAGGATAACGGGTAACCACGCACCCTAGAGTTCCCTATTGGGACGCAAGGCCTCGGAGAGCGTACGCTCCCCTCCATCGCTAGAACTAAGATAATACAATCTTGACGCTGAAACACTTATACTCAAGACGCATCCGCCAGTACCACTACAGGGTTACGCACGTTGAGACTTCCGCCTCGCTTCTCCCCTCAACCGCAGATACCAGTCCAAGGAAAAATACCTGTAGAAACCTTAGACTTCTCAGTATGCTTCATTCTCCCGTCTATCGCGACAGCACGGATGTGATCACACAATACCCTCGTTTCTTGCCGTAGCAGGTGTTCAGGCCGCAGGACATTCAAATCGGACGTGACCTAGATGGCGGACCACAACACCATCTTTTGTTGGTCGAGGTCTGGGTACGCACGATGCTCTCTCGAAGTTAGAGATCTTCCACATTATTCCTCATTCAGAAACTCTTCCCTCCCTCCATATCCTACATTTCTGTCCTTCATCTCTCCTACAATCACCACCAAAAGAAAATCCTTCCTCGATTAACACAAGCAATCTCCCTTCCCAAGTTTGTGCCCAGCGACTTAGTTCCTTCGTCGGGTATCCATCTACTCGAGGGTGTATACCCGGGGATCTTGACAATGTCGATGTAGTGCTGGTTATCTCAGGAATGGCCCTCGGTGGGGAAGAGTCTTCGATAAGACGTAGAGAAAGTAGAGATAGATTCAAGGTTTGAGTCGAGTTCTGGCGGAGAAAATGCTTGACCTGTTGAGAAGGCTCCGACTAAAAATCCATGTGGGCCTCTGACCCTGATTGAATGCGACTCTTTTTGGCTATCTTAGATATGCAGCTGACATACTGAACGTTTACAGCCGGCACCTTGTGAAGGTGAAGAATTCGACTTTACCAGCCACTTTTGGTTGTCATAAAGAGCTGACGTCCAATGTCTATGTCATGATCAGATGATATTACTAGGGCGCCTAAGGAATCGCGTATCTGGTCGCCCCAGACAAAGTGGAACAGATCCCTCCAACGACAACATATAATCCCATCAACACAGCACGATCTTCGCCAACTTTGGCTATGGTTATCCCAAGACGGACCTGACGGTGGAACGAAGATATCAGACATCGGCGACGACTCAGGCTTGGAATGAGGCCACACGCGACATCAAGGTAAGGGATGATGAAGCCACACGGAGGAAGACTCGAGCCTCGAACGGATAGATGGTGGAAATGCCCCTTAATATCCCTCGGTTGGGACGAGTGAGTGTGAACTATGGGTTACATGTGCCCAGAACTGCGTGTCGGCTTCTTTCCTGCCACTTTATGATCCTGTAGGGTGATGATATAACCCGCGTCGCAGATGAAACAAATTCGACCTCATCTTCACATTAATACACCTGCATTTTTACACCGCGCCGTCATCTCCGCATGCGCGAGTGTCGTGTCTACTTCCCTTGCCCAAATGACTTTCCAACTCGTATCTACGAGGAAGTATTGTAAGCCTGGGTATAAAAATATATGACTTCTACCAGTGAGTCTAATACTACTTACACACGAGTTTTAGATGTAATTTGGGCATCGGGAATACATATACCTGCAGCTAAAGTCTACCACGTAACTACATCTTGGGGAAGCAGCCCGCAACGAGAAACACCCCGAAGTCATCTAGGATTGTATATGTATGTTTATCTACTAAGATTAGGCTAGCGTACTGCGCAAAATGAAAAAATCCGTATGCCGGTAATCTCAGGGTCGGAGAACGACAAGTGACAGTGTTCGTGCTTTCATGATGTGCCTTGAGTCCTGGCTCCTGGCTTCCTATCTTCCGCCAATCCCAGACTCTCCCCGACACTTGCGCGCGCAGGGTCTGGTCTGCCCACCGGACAACCGCGCCTGGCTCGGGCTAGTCAAGTGTTATGTAGCGCGGCGGGAAATGGTGTGTTCCTACAGTCCTCGAAGGAGTGGATCTGAAGCCACGTGCGTGAGGGGGTGGATCGCGAGTGGTATTTCAACGGAGACAACTCGACCAAAGGGAAACGAGTGGTGAGGCATTGTTAGATACATCATACTAGTATATGTAGCAACATGAAAAAAATCAATAACAGTCGTGGGGAACATTACGAATCTTTCGTGCTCTGTGCATCCTCGGAGAATGACTGGAGTCCGGTTTATGACCAAACCCTTGACCTATCATTTCACGATATAAATCTAGCTCAGTGAGAACTGTCTGAAGCCTGATCATGAAAACATCACACTTTTAGGCTTACGGTAGACACCATAGAAGTAGGGTAGTAAATCATGTCCCCTCACATATGCAAACATTGATTCGGGCTCGAATGCGCGCATAATAGATAGGTAGCTAACTCGAGCTAATCGCTGATATTATTAGATCAACCACGTCGCATCCAGTGGTGGTATGTTTTGTATGCTTCTTCTCTTTCAATTGTTGTAGGAGCGGCGTAGAAATTTGCCCGAGTAATGAGTATTCAATATAATTTTGCTGCTATTTCATACATATTTATGTAGCCTGATTTTAGATAAGTTTAAATCCACCGTTCAACTCCATACTCTCATTTGTGTGTGAGATTGCGCTTCTTCAACTCGCTGAGAGATATCGTGCGAACTTTGAGGCTGTATACCGGGTTTCTCGGCTTTTCTAGAATAACTCATAGAATAACTCAAGCGTAACGCCCCAAAGGAAAAACAAAGCATTGCATCTGATAACTGACAAATCTCCTTATTTGTAAAGCCACCTCTCTTGGAAACAGATTGAGCGTCGGATTTGGGCGCCTGGCTTCGTTTTTCTTCCTCCGAAAAATCGCATTTTTAGAATTTCGGTGAATGCTGATTGCATCGCGGTTTCAGGAGAACGGAATCAGTGAGGCAGTCTTGTGAGCATTTAAGATCATGACGAGGTGATTAAATTATTATCTTCTTGTAGCTCAGCGAGTGAATGAATACCCCGTAATTTCCGGCTTGAACCGGATTGTAACGCTTCTTGGCCCGTACGGATATGAGGAAGCTCGATATCGTCATGAGAGATAAGCATCAGATCGATGCGAGAGGGAACACCAGCCGGTGTTTTGAGATTTGATGGTCAGCATGTCCGTATCCATGGTATCGGTAGGTGAGCAAAATGCAGAGTTGCTTGCGTGCTTATACCAGCAGATGTTTCAGCGGCCAAGGATGAACATCTTTCGGGCTTTTCTCGACGTCCTCTCTCCGAGTCCCAGATCTCAGCGCGCTCTGGATGTCCGACATGCAGGCAGGGTAAGTATAGTGATACATGGAGCATCTGTGGGCTATCCCGCTACCACAGTTCACCCGTCACTTATCCTGCTCATACCACGTGTCGATCGGCCGACCAGGCAGGCGTAGACACTGGTGCGGGTCACGGGCAACGGGATCCACGTGATGACGGACCCAAACCAAACCAAGGGGCCGACTTCCGTAAAACAGCTAATGAGAGGCGGGAACTCATCGGTCGATCGGGACCAATCTCACAGAGTCGGCCACAGTCCTTTGGAGCGAGCCTGGCTCACGACGAGGGCGGCCAACGTAGGCGCGAGAGTTTGGATCGGCCACAGGTCCCCGCGCGCGGCTAGTGGGACGGGCGAGATACGAACACTACGGCGAGAGCGCTGATGGTACATGTACATGCAGAAACCAGAAGCGAGCGTCTTTTCACGCCACCTGATTTCGGCCTTCAGCTCAGCATCTCCGCGCGCATCGTCGTCTCAATGGGAGGGACACCGACCAGAGGATGGTTCACTTCCGAGCGACGATCAGGTGCTGACTATCCGATCGAGACAGCGAGTGCGTCACAATATGAGTCGACGGTCAACAGCGACGCGACGCGGCGCGGCGACAGGGCCACGTTCCCAAAACATGCTGAGCTAACGAGCCGCATATCACAGGAGAAGGGGAAGAAGGAAGGATGCGAGGCGCAGACTCCACGCTACAATGCAGCGTCCTTGGAGGTTGGGACGCTTCATATCGCGATGCGTATAGTATATGACCGGCACGAATTGGATGGATGTGCGGAGCAAGGGACCCATGCGCCGCGCTGTTTCAGAACTAGGATCACGATGACGATGCCGACCCGTTTTGCCCCACGATCACTCGCGCCGTACGCTGTGCACGGTGGGGGTGATAGCGAAGCTGGCCGAGGGATAGCAGCCGCGGTGACAGCACCCACGACAACTAATTCGCCGCCAGATCGCGATCAATTCCCTGCAGCTCACGCGTCTAAGACCATGCCTGGCCGGCCGATTCCCCTTTGTTTGTGACCGTCGTCGCCGCCTTCCATCAAGCGAGCCCCTGAGCGCCCGCCGATGAAAGCTCATGACGCTCGGATTATACGTCAAGGCCCTTCCCTGCCTCTTCAGCGTGCACTCTTGGGTCCAGCGGTGACGGTGAGCGCGCGCTGCATCGACGCACGAGCCATATAGCGCCTCTGCGGCTTGCTTGCTTTTGTGGGGCCTGCACTGCAACGGAATCCGTATGTTGTGCTACCTTATGTGGGGCTTGACTTGTGCCTGAGATGGCTAATTATTTTACAGTATCTGTCCTCTTTGCTTGCTGCGTCTGCGGATCGCGGTACGTATTTCCTAGTGCAAGGTGTCGCGCACAGCACTCCACTCGGGAATTGACGCTAGGCCGTATCCCCACCGACGGAATTTGGCTTAATCTGATTCCAGTCCTCTTTACCTCCCCGCTTTCGGCTCCCCGAGATTATAGGCACTTGTTGATGGCCACTTCCATTCGGCCCGCACAGGTTGACCCAAGAGATAACACTTAATTAATTAATTGTATGGAAAATTTCCTCGTTCACACTACGATGTCCCGCGTATATTGCTTCCGTTCATTAGGAAAGATATGACGATGACTGTGTTTGGCTCGCAACATGTTGGGGGAAATGCGCACCAAATTACAGTCGCCAATTTAATTTTCTGGTGCATATTTTCCAATAGTGTTGCGAGCCAAATAGAGTCTGTGTTTGGATGGGTCAAACGAAAGTGTTCCATTTACCATGTAGAATCACTTTCGAGAAACAGAATTAAAGAGTCTTGGTGAAATTTTAAGTTTTGAAGACTGAACGTTTCTGTGAATTATATGTATCTGTTCTACAACCCTAGACCACCATAGTGGATTTTGATCATCTGAATTAGAGAGAATTTTGTATATATCCTGCAATGACCTAAGGATATGCCTCCATTAATCAACACCCAACTCCTTTAACTTTTACCCTCGCCTTTAGTTCATTGCAATAAGCAATGAAAAATTAACACAAATTCGCCGATCAGCGTCAAAAATCAAGTATCCTTGGGATATCATAAATTCGTCCTCTCCTCACCAGAGGGGGGTTCCCAAACTCCTACCCAGTCGTAGCCGCGATGAAATTATAGTTAAAATGAGTGTTAAAATAGACCCGCTTTTAGACATTTGGCATTGAATTGTTCAAAGATTCTGAGATGCCCAACTCCTGCTCTTGAAATCGTTACCGTCTTGTCGAGTAGAATCATTTTATTTTGAAGGTCCCAGCCTACCAAAAACTCCGGAAAAAAAGTAGAGATGCCTAATCCAGGGCTTAAAGAGACTATTGGTGCATGAGGCGCTTGAATAATATATTTACAATAAAATATGAAGAGTTTCGAAATTTTCGGTAAAATGTGGGAAGCCCATGTGGTATGTCGTGATCGTGACTAAAAGAAAACTGTAATTCCGACTTTATAAAAATTTTGACAGCTTATTATCAAGAGTGAGAGGATGGCTGTAGTACAAGGCTCAACCTAGAAGGCTACGCCTGAACGCATATAAGCATCGTTAAGGAGTCCGGAGTGAATGTTAAGAAAATAACCGGAATTATAACTAATATTGTCTGTTGAGATTTGTGTAGGTTTATATCCGTAACTGTCGTAATCAGAAAAATATAGATATGGTTCGTGAGGGGACTCTGACTGTATGGTAGAAATTGACTTTTTGGAGTTTAAGTTTTCAGATGGCTGATACCAGTATCCAGGACCAGGGGAGCAACCATAAGTATTGTACCTTGCATTTTGATGCGATATTTGACACGAATTTGGTTCCGAAATTGGGTTGAGAGCACATAATGATTCTCTTTTCGGGGTAAAATTGTCGAAATCAGAGCTAGGTTCATTGGAATAATCGGTATACTCTGTTCCTGAATCGGGTATATCACTTTCTTCTTCATATGAGACGTTTGTTAACAATTGTTGACAGAACTCGTAACACGGATTTGCATTACCGTGCTCGTTTATCCTAGTACCAGCAGCCTGCGCGCAAACGAATGAGAGTGGCTCCAAAGGTTGAGCAGGAGGTGTGGGGAGGTTAGATTCTGTCCGAGAAGACTTTGAATAATTAATCCAGGCGGATGTGTCCTCTTCAACTGCTTGGGCTGAAATAATAGGTGAGACAGGTTGGTTAATATTTGTTATTTTGTCGAATGAACAGACAAGAGCAAGAGAAGGCAAGGCTGATGGTAATGGGCACTTTATGGGACCAGTGAATTCCTTGCACGTCTGGATCATCTTCCGAAGGGATCGAATATTGACTCTTTCTAGAGGGTTCCGACTGAAGGTACCCAGCAATATTCGGTTCAATTCATCTGATAAAGGAAGTATTGTCTGTAAGAAGTTGGGATTAGAAGAAAAAGCTCGGTAGGTTGAATCCTCAACGGAAGCCTGTTTCCACGGATTACGACCACAAGTCAAATTAAGCAAAACTACTCCGAGAGACCATATGTCATTCGGAGCGCAATGATAAGGAAGGTTATTCGGAGATTGATCCAAACATTCTACCAACTAGATTAGTGGGGTTGATATTTGGTGGGAAAATAATTGTCTACCTGGACTCATGTAGAAAGTTGAGCCACATCCGTGATCTTCGGATACAGCATCTCGGGTAGCGAGACCAAAATCAGCAAGCATAAGTTTTTCTCCTCCATGCGACACTAGTATGTTTTCAGGCTTCAAATCACGGTGGTAAATTCCCAATCGGTGACAGTGCTCCACGGCGCTCAAGATTTGAATGAAGGCATTCCGTATCATGGCGTCATTGCTCACGTACCGGCCTCGTTCAGTGATATTTGAAAAGAGATCTCCATCGGGGCAATATTCCAAAATAACATATGTGCAATCAGGATGATCCACAATTTTATACATCGAGACAATGTTTGGATGAGTAGATGCTAAATGGTGAAGTTGAACCTCCCGGTGTTGAAACTTTCGTTGGCGCTCATTTAATGGCTGGCCAGTTGCCGTGAACTTATTGAGTGCTTTCACTGCATAGCGAGTATTTGATTTATAATCAATACCGGAATAGACCACACCATATGCCCCGGTCCCAATGACGCTCTCGAGATAGAGAAAGTCTCCTAATATGGTTCCAATTCGTGACTCAGGTGTTGGCGGTATATTTGTATATTGATCTCTAAGTGGTAGTAAAGTTGGACTTATTGGAGGAGTTAGAGGTGAGTATTCATTAGAGCACATGGCAGAAATTAGATCTCCTCTGGGGTTTTAGTCCAAGCTCTAGAGAGAGAAGAAATCGTAGTAGTGACTAGGGATAATATGAGCAAGATATCAAGGCAAAAGTAGTTGCGTGATGAGGGTAGTACAACAATGTCGAATCTGTAACAGGATCGCGAGAATGGGGTGGATAGTACTGACATATATTGCGAAGTGTAGATCAGAGATAACAGCAGTGACCCAGCAGAACGATGGATCGGGATAGATGATGATACTGTGCGACTCCATTTTGGTTAAGGCGAAGCAGATATATACAAGTTGAGGCTTGGACAAGACACAATCACGGAAAAATAGCGTTTCGTGCCTGGATTGGGTTGGTTGAATTAATGAGTTTGTTTAGATAGACTCAAGCAGAAGCTTAGGAGACTTTTGGAACTAGTGACTAATGGAACAAGCCAAACGACTAGGGAACTAAAAAGCTGCTTGGGAAGGTGCCCGGGCAAAAAGCCAAGGGCCAAGGAGAACCAACCAACCAGACATCCAGCCATTTCAGTCAGCAGGGTATTATCATCAGCAAAACAATTTGCTTTGAATCCTCAGTCCCGGATCCTGAATGATCGCATGGTAAGTAAGGAGCACCCCAGTCAACCTTCCTAGTAAAATTACAATAAGCTCTGATACAAAGCCTGCGGACGGGCTGAGAGGCAGGAGGAAGAGAAGAAGAAATATTTGTTCCCTCTTCACTACTTAATCGAGATACTTGATTATTCCATGTATAGAATGACCGAATAGTTGACGAGTCATTTCTTTATTATTACTAGCTTGGATATAGGAAAAATGGATCTGCAAATATTTTGTCATGGCAGTTGGCAATTTGTGGAGTTGACAGACTCATGCAAATGTAAATCTGAGTCTAAAACCCTTTGACATCCGATCTCTGAACTTGTAACTCTCCTTTTTCACCCACCCCAACTAACCACTCTTGAAGTATAGATCATTAAAAGTCACAGGAACAATTGTTCGTGAATGTAAGAAAAAGAAGAAAAATAGAAAAATCGAGAATAAAATCTAGCAGCATAATCTAAAATTACAATTAAACATCCACATGTATGTTAGTCGCCGGTGATTTCTGCAGCCACAAACAAAGACTGCGGACAACGGATTGCAGACTGCGGACGTCCGGTCTCAGATCTGTTGAAGTCGGATTGACTCGTAGAGCGAGGCAGCAACATGTGTCATCCACCACCAACCGTTCTTTCGAAGGGATGAGGATGGAAAGGAAGATCCATAATCGAAGGAAAAAAAAGACGCTGCGGTAGGGATATAACTTCTAAGTGCGTCAATCTCCGATCCTAGACCAATTTGATCTTTTTTCAATCAGTTCGCCGCGTTTTCTTTCACCTTTTTCGTCGTGTAAATCCCTACATGTTTAACCATGTCATACACGTTTGTTTTCGCAGTTTCTTTCACCCGGGTGATCAAGTGAGTCGTATTCAAATGTCCATGTCCATACACTTAATTTTCCTCTGGACTTTGTTAGTACCGGGGCATCCGAGGCTGAAGTGGTGGATAATTTACATTCGGCGGTCCTGTGTTATTCATTCGGTCCGCTAGTACAAAAGGGGCTTTATACAATTTCTTCATTTTCATAATTATCTCTATCTCTTTCATGTACTGTCAAACCTCGCTATAAGGATAGTGGGTCGACCCTAGTTTACGAGTTCCTATTGGTTACCTTCATCGGAGCCTCCAATCACAGGCCTTAATTTGGGGTAGACCCACTATCCTTATAGCAAGGTTTGACAGTAGCCGTTTTCACAATCAACGCCCTTCTATTTTCTGACAAAGCAAGGAATAGCCAGGGGGTAAATCTGTCACAAATCGATAATCCACTTTCCTTGGCGAGGGCATGAGGCTGAAAAGATTTTCACTAATAAAATGTATTTAAATAATATAACGATAACATATGACTATATATGATATAACTCCCGCCAATTCGGTTTCTGATCCGGCGAGTGAGACTGCACTTTGCTTCAGTCATGGTTATGACCATGAATCAAACCTTCTCATCTCCATACCATCCATCAGCCTCACAAGTAATAAATCTTACTAATCTTATGCGCTTTTTCTTTTTAAATTACCACATACATGTACAGTGGCCGACATGTTGCGATTGTAAAACACTTTTACTAAAAATACCAATCGTCTCATTCTCCAACAAGATTGCCTTCAGCCATGTGGAGATCGTGGTAGATGCCCGACGAATTGATTGAACTAAACAAATGACAAGCTTTTCTCTCTCCGTGTCCTCTGCTGTGTAGCCTCGTCACACTGCGGTGACCCCAATTTTTTCCAGTGTATAACAGCCTTCCGCCCCCCGCTTCCCACAACGCCGCAACTCATGCGTTGGATATAAAGATTCTGGGAGTATAGTGATGCACAAGTCTATTTGAAGAGACGCTGTCCCATTCTTGCTCTGGTCTTCATCAGCCCCGCTTGAGAAAATCCGACCAGGTCTCAAATTATCAGTTCAAGAGATCTTCCAATGTCTACAGAATGTAACTTGACCCTTGAGTTGTCATGGTCATATGAATGATGATAACCTTGATCAATCGTGATCAACATGTTCGGATAGAGCCAGCCAGCGGTAGTTCACCCCTGGGCCGCATCCAGTTTGGATTGGGTAATGAAGTTATCGTGGTGCCTTTGATGCGCCGTATGATACGCTGTACTCCTCACCGATAAAGGCTTGACAGCTTGACCACTCTAGACCTTGATACTCAGTAATCTGATAAGCTCGCGCACTCACGATAGGAACTATATTGACATTACCGAGAGTTACTCAATGGCGGACTTGAATTTACTACTGGCTGACTACAACCATAGCTGAACAACATCACAAAGAGGTCATTGAACGTAAAGTTAGAGCGTTCTAGAGCATGGTAGAAGCCCAATATGTGTCTTTGGCGCAAATCATGCGTTGTCTAGTTGCCTAATTTAGAGAGGAAAATCAAGACAAATCAAGATATGATTGATTGTTTAAGATAGAACTTGAAAGTTACTTGAGGGCACGCAAGAGTTACGTAGCGTTCAGTATTACTTTGTGTACATACACGAGTAGAATTCTCATACATTATTATAAATCTTCTGCAGATGGAATTACAAACAAATTATACATGGAGATTAAAAATACATGCACATTTAGTGGCATCTGCAATTAAAGTGGCACCTATAACGAATTCTTCATTATAGGTTAACTTAGCTGTCCTTAATATATAACGAACTCTCTCGCTAGTGCGTCCCGATCCACGGCCGGGATCTCACAGATGATATGCGGTGAGTACAACGAAGAAATAATGAAATAAATATTATATTTTTTTGACAAAAGACTTTCATGATAGATAGCCTCCTTTCCATTTTCTCTCTAACACCTCTAGTATTGAATTATTATGAATGGTCTCATGAACTTTGTTGTTACTGATCGCTGCTCTCTTAAAATTTTTCTGCTTAGACCCCGTTGATCATCTTGATAGGCTTCAAAATTTGCCTTGAATCAAAACAACGACCAGCAGAGTTGCTTCGTTCAATCAGTAGACCGGTTCTCCCGACACTAGAGAGGATGTGTGGCCGTGAGTTTATGGACATTGAGGAAAACAACTCTCTCACGTATTACTCATTCAGATATCTACAACATCGTTATCTCCACTCTCTTCTAATGGCTGCTTTATTGGACCCGCGTGCCCACTCACGTACCACCAGAACGGATCATCATCCGGATTCTAAGCTATCAATCAGTACGATATCGTGAAAATTTTCCTCTGAGTCAAATATACGTGTGTTCCAAGCTATGCTTTGTCTCTTTGACTGGCGGGACGTGCCTAACTCAAAGCCCGCTCTCATCCGTGCATGCCCCTAGAATATATTCTTCAATCACAATCACGTCCACCCGGCTCTTCGATCGAAAAGCTTAAGCACCTTTCCGTCAACTTACCAGTGCTCTGGCCCCGCCAAGTACAAAACCGTTTTTTGAAATTGTATGTACTTCAAAGCTAGACTAGATTCATCAACTCTGGATCTCAGTCAAAATTCTCATAGAGTGAACGAGAACAAACAGTTGTTGGCGAACCGTTAAATGGAATGATCGCTAATCTATCTACAATTCAACACCCTCAAGCTCAGCATTTTTGACGATAAAATTCACAACCTGCATGGATGTCAGTGCGTACGTAAATAACTCTCGAAATTAAGTGGCCAAGTGTTACCTGTGAATCCGGAGCTAGCTTGAGGGCAGGGTTCCCATCACTATCTTCCTTTCTCGGATCAGCACCCGCCTTCAATAGCGCCATGGCTGCGTCACCTTCCAACTTGTCAGTCAGTTTTCTCCCCCGCATTACGCACATCATTAGAAAAAAAAATAGAAATTCTCACCATGTCCCTCGGCAACTGCATGATGCAGCGGTGTCTGACCAGCGATATCGGCTACGTTAACTGGACTTTTGTGCTTAATGAATAACTCAAGCATTGGTACCGAGCCCACCGCTGCAGCACGATGGATGGGATACTGCTTTCGCACATCACTGCATCGAAGTGATGCTGGTGGATTGTGTTCCAGCAACCGACGGGCAAAATGAATATTTTTTTTGGATGCCACAAAGTGGATTGCTCTCTACAGATGAATCGTAGGAATGAGTAGATATCATCAAGAGCAAAGATTGCATACCTGGCCAGCATAGTCTAACGGGCAAGTCATTAACCATTACACTTGACGGGCCAACCCAAAAAATTAGCTTACTTTGCACGTTCACGTCAGATCCTTTGTGAAGCAAAAGATCTAAGAGCTCATCCCCATTTGTCAAACTGACAGCAATCATAAGGGGCGTCCACCCAGAACTATCCTTGACAATAGTTTAGTATAATATATCATGTCCTTTTTTTCCGGTAAGTTAGTGCTTTAAATTTCGGTGCGTACCTTAACGTCTGGATCGAATGTTCTTGTTGAAGCCAATAGTTTAACAATATCTATATGACTGAAGGAGACAGCCCAGTGGATCGGTAAGCGTCCGTCATCGTCTCGTTGATCAGCCAGTTTGGGACTTGCCTGTTCAAATCAAAATCAAGTTTCGTTTACCGTAGACGCGGGAAATAAGTTATAAGATGAGACCTTACTTTTAATAATGCTTCAACTACGCTCACTAGGCCCAGTCAGTCCGATTAGCTAGTAGAGATGGAGACTCATTCTAACTAACATCTACCATTTTGAGCTGCTTCATGTATTGCGAACTTATCTTGCTCGACTCCTTCAGCGTGCATATTGAAATGGGGTTTGACAGTCCAGCAAATGACATTAGAAACCAAAGTTTTATTAGTTAGGGAGGGAGGGAGGGAGGGACCTGTAGTAGCGTGCATTAAGGCTAGCCAATTAAAACTTGTTCCGTATGACTGGGACAGCCTTTCTACTGTATGGCTTTCGCAAGGCTGAACAATCTTTCCCCGGACACATCAGCCGTCGACAAGACATGTTTGCAACAGATGCAACTCCTGAGCAACCCCACGCTTCCAACCTTAATGAGATAGAACTTGATTCCATTAGAATCGACCATACTAATTGTGTTGAAGATGGTGAATCGATTCACTTCGAAGGTCTTCTGCAAATGAATCGCGAGGAGACAAAAGAAGTCTTCCTGGAAGGATACAGCGACCCGCAGTTCCCAAAGAATGCTGAAGTGTTGGGTAATAATGCTAAACTCCAAGCTGAATATGGTCACTGTATGGTCTTACCATCATCTCTTGCGGCCAAGTTCGCCGCTGCACCGAAACGAAAGGAACCCAAGGAGGATAATACAGTATCATCGACGACTTTGACAATTGCAAAAGCCACCACCCAGCAGAAAAACCTCCCGTCATCGAGCCTCGTCAGAAAAGATCCAAAGCTTATCGCGGTTCAAAAACCGGAGTGGCATGCGCCATGGAAACTCGCCCGCGTCATCTCTGGACACCTCGGCTGGGTCCGGGCTCTTGCTGTCGAACCCGATAATCAGTGGTTTGCCAGTGGTGCGGGGGACCGGACCATCAAGATCTGGGATCTCGCCACCGGTCAACTACGTCTGACTCTAACAGGACATATTTCCACCGTCCGCGGCCTTGCGGTTTCCCCACGCCATCCCTATCTCTTCTCGTGCGGCGAAGACAAGATGGTCAAGTGCTGGGATCTCGAAACAAACAAAGTGATTCGTCATTATCACGGGCACTTATCTGGAGTTTACACGCTTTCGCTCCATCCAACACTCGATGTCTTGGTCACGGGCGGTCGGGATGGAGTTGCGCGTGTATGGGACATGCGGACGCGAAGCAACATTCATGTTCTGTCGGGCCACAAAGGCACCGTCTCAGATCTCAAATGCCAGGAAGCAGATCCTCAAGTAATCACGTCGTCATTGGACTCAACCGTGCGTCTCTGGGATCTCGCAGCTGGAAAGACAATGGGCGTCTTGACTCACCACAAGAAAGGCGTACGTGCACTTGCCATTCATCCTAAGGAATTCACGTTTGCGACGGGGAGTACAGGGACTATCAAGCAATGGAAATGTCCTGAGGGAGCGTTCATGCAAAACTTTGAAGGCCATAATTCAATTATCAATACTCTCGCCGTTAATGAAGATAATGTCTTATTTTCAGGAGGTACGTAGTATACATGAAAAAAGTTTTTTTACTCACACGTGATCCAGGAGATAATGGCTCAATGTCCTTCTGGGACTGGAAGACAGGTCATCGGTACCAGGCGTTGGATACCACGGCCCAGCCTGGCTCTCTCGACGCTGAAGCAGGCCTCATGAGCTCGACCTATGATAAAACGGGGCTTCGATTAATTTGTGGGGAAGCAGATAAGACGATCAAGGTTTGGAAGCAAGATGATTCGGCAACACCCGAAAGTCATCCATTGGAATGGAAACCCACCCTACGCAAGCAGAAATTTTAAAGGTCAAACTCGAAGGCGAGGGTAATATAGCTGGTGAAATTTTGTTCAGGGTCTAACAAGAACAGATTCCGAGGGGGCAGGCGTTGATGTAAACGTATTTTGGGTTTGTGAGGTAACTACAAGGATGGACAGGGTAAAGAGAGCGAACCAATTCCTAATTCAGATCCCGAGGCCTTTCACCTCGGGATCGTCTCTAAATGCAATCTTGATATCTTCATCTCCAATACAAAGCCTAATTCTGCCCGTGCGATCGGCTCGTCGCGCCTCCAGACCGATAATCCCGGCTTCCATCAAGCTAACGGCAGCAGCGCTCATACCTAAAGGACGTGCCGTAGTATGGGTGCCATTTTTGGATGGAAACGACCCCGCAGCGCCTCGTAGATCCCTCCGAAACAGGAACTCAAAAATCGCCTGATTCCCCGTGTTTTGCTTCGCCATCTTTTTGGCCTCGTCCAGCACACCGCCGAGTGTATCTTCGCCGGTGCCATTTCGTCGCGTGCGTGCAACTAGGGCGACGAGGAGCAGTTTGGCAGCCAGGGGCAAGCTGCGGAGGTAATTCTGTACAGGGCTCGTGGTGGCCTCTTTGATGGCTCTTCGAATGGTCTCGATGCGCACAATGCCGATGCCCTTGCGACGGTCGCGGGCTTCTGACGGCGATGGAGGAGGATCCGCGAGCGCATCGCTTTCGGCCAGTTCGACGGCGCGTCGACAGATGTCGAGCACGCGTCGCGCGTCGCCCGAGACGGCAGCGACCTTGCGAGAGGCGAATTCGATGGCGTCCGTCTCGACGACGGTATCGGGGATTCCACTCAAGCGCGCCGTGATGATCTTGACGAGCTGGTCAAAGCTGTACCCGGGGAACGTGATGCGCGTGAGTCCGAGGCGGGAGCTGATCTTGTTGCTCAGGGTCCGTTCAGGGAGATCCATGGTATTGGCGACGGCGAGCACAATCAAGTGCGAGTGTTGGAGCGTCGGCCAATTGAAAAAATTATACATGACGAGCTGATTGCGCGTGACGAGTTGGTCCAGCTCGTCCATGAGCACGACGCAGGGCGTCCGCCGCGGAGATGGCTGCGAAAATTCGCGTTCGAGCAGGCCAAGGGCATGCGTCGGAGAGACGCGATCACCCTTAAGCGCTTCCCATAAGAGTGTGTAGGATTGAGAAGGATCAGTCAGTTTCATTCCATTGATCTCGACAAAGGTGAATGGATCCAACTCGTCAGCTTGGACCGCTGCTTGTAACTGAGCGATAACTTCCCGTACGGTTGCTGTCTTACCCGTCCCTGGCGTTCCAGAGATGTAGATACATGCTCCCGAGCCCTCGATAATAGCAGCTTCGAGGTGTGTATAAACCTGTGCGAATTCATCCTCCCGGCAGGGTAGAGATGCCGGTACCGAGGAAACATGAAGACGACAGCGCGCAGTTTGGAAAGGGGAAGCTTCGGTGTAGCCGCGGTCGAGCAAGCGCGTACCTAGCGGTGTGAATAGCAGAGCTTTTTTGACTTGGACCTTTCTGTGGCTTGGCGTCACAACTTTCGACGGTGTTTTGAGCTTTCGTGGGGAAGTTGTCGCGTTAAACTTTTGCTTCTTTCTAGGTGTCTCCAACACCATCTTGTCCGTAGAATCAGTGTTATTCATTTTCGAGATCTGCTTTGGCGCGTCTCTCTCTTTCGTAGCTTTGGTTTTAGCTGTAATCCATGCATGTGGCAGATCTACGTCTTCTTCAGTCTGGAGCTTGATCTTTTCCCAATCGCACTCTTCAGTGTAAATTGAAGTACGAGCTTCACATCAAAGCCCCCCCACGAAGCAATAGAAAGTGCCATCACGTGTCGCAGCCTGATCATCAACCAATCAGCGATCACTCTCGTTAGGCATTTCGGAACTACCTAATCGTTGCAAGCGCAGCTGCACAAAGGAAATTTGTTTACGATGTTTCAACGTCCATAATCACTGAGCTGGTCAAGATTTCTTGGCATTTCCTCACACAAATAAACTGTTTAAACTTCTCTGCGCCCAGCGCCCAAACGCGTCCACAGAAAAAGAAAAGAAGAGCCATCGTTCCCCGTATGTAACTAATGCTTGTAGACTTTTTGGTAGGTAGTCATGAAAATAATTCGATATGGTTACATGTAAATATGCCAAGACTTTTTGGCTGGCTCAGTGATTATGTACGTTAGATTGTAAGTACGAGCAAGACGTAGATTAAACTTATTCGGACTTCCTACTTGTGTACAGGTGTATGGAAGGAAGGATTTATGTGTGGCCCATAGGTCTATGGCAATTTCGGTTGGCTGTTGATATCAAGAATTTCCTTCACCTAAGTTTGATTGCTAGCATTTTTCAAGCAAAAGTGCAAACAAACTATTAATCGCAAATACCAATTTCTTTTAACATCTTGTTGGCCTTGGTTTTTGCAATTTTTAATGCGTTTAATTGATCAATGTGCTCAGCAACAATGTATGCGTCTCTAGAAATTTCCTCGGTCTTAGTCTCATCGGAATCAGATTCCCAGCAAAATCTTCGTCATTATCTCTAAGAAAAATATAAAAAGGAGGCTGAGCCTCCAGACGTAGGACAAGCTGTCTGTCGACCCAGGGCGGCACTTTTTACTGGTGCCGAACATGACCAAAAAACTTGTTGATAGATATTCTCCAAATCTACAAAGCAGTGCACGGTATGTTTGCAAAGGAGGAATCGACTCGGAAGAAGCGATTCACATCCATTATTTCAATTAACAGCATCTGTGTTGTAAGTCTGGAGACTTTGTGGTCTATTCTCTTGATCTTGTCGTTGTTTGTCGCTACTGCTTCTCGGACCTCTTGCGCCGGCGAAAAACTCCTTTACTAAAATTACCAGTTTAAGTGGCTCTGGCTCGATCAAGTTCTTGCAGAATTGGTTAAGACATCAAGCCCCAGATTACAAAGCCAATTCTTGATCGATTTGACCGATACAAGTAGTTGTGCTTGATTTTATGCCAATAGGGCTTCACAATTATTGTCGCCTTCAACACAGGAATTTCCACTATTTTATACGGTGAAGCCTATGATTTCTACTGCCCAGGCTTATACCAAATATTTTACCAATGACCAAAGCCTGAAGTAATTGCCAGCTCGACACTGAATATGGAATTCAGTGCCACGATATCTTTGGAGACCGGAATGAACGTGCAAGGGATAAAATAGCGGCTTTACATATCATGTACCCGGAATTTCTCGTCGGCACTTGCATCCGTTAGTCGAATTTTGCATCTGTATTCTGAGTATAAATTTTCTAGTCCCACAATTGCATGTAAATGCCAAACCTGTCATATTATAACATGATTCAGTTTTTTTCAGACTAAATTAAGGGTGTAAGAAGCAATACCTGTGTTCACAATCGAAGAACATAATTACTGTGTGGTGGTGTTGACACTGAAATCCGAGTCTACGGGATCAAGCGGGTATCCCAAAAAAATTAGACGCAATTATTTCGGCTAATTATTACACGTGATGGCACTTTCTATTGTATGGTGCCACCCGACTCAAGGCACAAGTCTTGGCAAAATCCGACAATTTTTCTTTGAAAATTTCGGCCGTGCACGATCCATATTTTAAGCGAGTTTACGGACAGGCCATGTACAGTCAAACCTCGGATAACTTAACCTCGGATAACTTAACCTCGGATAACTTAACCTCGGATAACTTAACCTCGGATAACTTAACCTCGGATAACTTAACCTCGGATAACTTAAATCGTCGGATAACTTAATTATTTTGCGGAACGGACTCGGTTCCCATACAAAAAACCTATAACCTATAACTTTACTAAATTTACTAAAATTTAAGTTAAATGAGGGAGGTTATTTATAGGAAAAAGCTTATATAAGCTGTTATTTATAGAAATTTTTAAATTAGCCATGTGTCTAGTGTAATTTGGGTATTAGTTGAGCATCTAATCTCGTGCTGGATGCGTCTTAAGCGTTTGAAGAAATCCAAATCTTTCTCCTTAGAGAGATCGAGAAAAGAAACCACTGTACCTATAGCTTTGAGCTTCTCTGCTCTACTAATTTGAGGTATTTCTTCGGCCACCTCTTCTTCTTCTTCTTCTGCTTCTCCTTCCTCTGGCTGTTGAACCATCTGAATAATTTGATCATCGTCCAATTCCTCAACTTGTCCCTGATCTTCTTCAATTGGATTAAGAAAGTTTGCAATTGACATCGCGTTTTGGACACGTAA